>CM030791.1:59209318-59456818 GCA_018127125.1 Rhododendron griersonianum
TTATTCACTATCGGAAACAACTAACAATTTTTCAACCACAAATAAAAATTTATAAATTTTTCACTACCGAAAACACCTCGTTATTCTCTACTGAAATATCAACTTTTTGGGGTTCATAAAAGCCTACCCTCACTGCTTGATTCCACCACTCCACTCACTGCTATGCCAAAATAGTTTTGTTTTGGCCAATATATGGGTATGATGATTGATGATTTTATGAGGCTCATTCAAAGTGCAAGTTATTTTTTAAATATTTTTTTAAGACTTCTTACAAAAAATTATGTCAATCCAATATCCGTAAGGGTTTGTTCAGAATTTGAATGGATCCCACAAAATCATCAATAAATTGTTCATCAATTTTTTTATCGGCATAAATCGTTAATCTAAGCGACCAAACACTCAATTTTAGATTATTGGGGTTCAAAAAGTCTACCCATTTTCGGGTCCCAAAAAATTATTCAAACCGCAAGTTGTTCTTAAAATAGCTTTAAATTTTTGAAAAAATCCTTGCATATAAGGGATTGAGATATTTTTTTACAAGAACCCATAAAAAAATTAAGATTGAATTATTTTTTTAAGACCCGAAATCGGGCCTCACAAAATCATCAACCATCATGCCCATTTATTGGACACCAAGAAGGGACCAGGGGAAATGGGTCTTCTGTTTTGGCACAACAACAAGTGGAGCGGAGGAATCATGCGGTGGGGGTAAACTTTTTGTAGAGGGTTTTGGGAAGCAGAAAGGATAAAGGTACAGATATAAAATCTGTACAAGTGCGCACAATTTTTTTTGGGCCCATTTTGAATATTTTTTAAAATTGAATGGTTCTGATCATTTTTTTGAAAACCAAACGGGCCAAAAATAAGTATTTTAAATAAAATGAGCATAAAATCAGGCTTGAATTCTGGATCAAAATTGGATGTTTGGTAGACGTCCTAACCGATACCGAATTTGAGCTTATTTCTTTCAAGGACTGTAAAATAAATATTCTAAATAAAATAAGCAAATCCAATCAATTTTTTGAACTTGAAACGGGTCTAAAAAGAATATGTGCGCGCTAGTACAAATGTGAAATATGTACCGTTTAGTGAAAAAGAACTGATGAAGAGAGAGAATCAGAAAATGACAAAATTGTGGTTTCATTATTGCTTTGCGTGCTGCAGTTCTTATAGAGAGAGAGAGAGAGAGAGTTTTGTGAAAGAATAAAGACGAGAACAAAATTGTCATCTGAGAGAAGGCGACAGACTGTAATCGGTCCTGTCAAAGATAAAAAGTAAACGCTGGACACCTGGTTTACTGCAGTAAGGGCTTAAACAGTGCAATAGTGCACTAGTTAGCCGGACCGAATTTACTATTGTTCAAAATCTGAAAATTGAAAGAACCTTTCAACTCCTTTCGTTTTGGGATTTTTGGATTTGTAGGTAATGAGTGTAGAGAAAAATAGAGTAATGATTGAAAATATGAGTAATGGTTGGAGAGAGATAGAGAGAGAAAATGAGAGTAATAATTAGAGAGAAATAGGATAATTAT
Organism: Rhododendron griersonianum; assembly: GCA_018127125.1. NCBI lineage: Eukaryota > Viridiplantae > Streptophyta > Magnoliopsida > Ericales > Ericaceae > Rhododendron > Rhododendron griersonianum. The sequence continues at coordinate 59,210,850 of CM030791.1, forward strand.
TAGAATTCAAAATCCAAAACCCTTAAACGAACGGGGTCGGACAAGTCTGGGTTTATGATATCTTTATACCATGTCAAATGATTACTCATTCTTTTTAGGTGAAAGTACATAAACACCCCCTCAACTATCACTGTTTCTCGTAAACACCCTATCACATTTAAAAGCGCCCAAGGAGACCCCCTCAACTACTTCCATTACCCAAGTGACCCCCTTCCGTCTTAGAACCGTTTGCTGAGAGGTCACACGTCAGTAATTTGGGCCTTTTTGGACAAAAATGCCCTTTGACAGCTATATACATCTTCTTCTTCTCCAGCGTTGGAAACTCGAACAACGACGCATCAGGACCCTCCTCAATCTTTAAGTGGGAATGGGTATCGAATTCGTCCCTAAAGAAGGAGGAGAACGCGTGGTGGCTGAGCACGTTCAAAAGTAAACAGAGTTGTTCAACTCGGTCACAAACCCAGTTAACTCAACAGCCAAACACAACAAATACAATACCCAGTCAACTCGACACCCAAAACAGTCGTAAATCAGAAGTAATTGACAACACAAATCGATGATAATCGCACAAAATCTTAACAAATCGAAGTAATAAAGACCAATCGCAACAAATCAAAGTAGTAAAGACCTCACACAATGCAACAAAAACGTCGTTGGAGCTCGATTCACGCTGTTACAGTCACTCACAAACTCAGATCTGTTGAAAGCGAGGTCTAGGGAGTGCGAACGAGCCGAGCCTGAGAATGAGAGTGACGAACCACGCCAGAAGTTTACGAACAACGATAGGGGGTGGCCAGAGAGTGAGACCGGAGACCAGCGCCGGCGGCTTTGGGGTAGGCGACGGCTTTGGGGTAGAATTGCCTCCCTCTGGCTCTCTCTCTAGTCTTGACCGTGGAATGGAAACAAAACAAAACTTATACAGGAAAATCCTAACATATACATATATATACTCGGCTCGCTAGCCGGTTTGAGCCGAACCTCCGTGGGCTCGAGCTCGGCTGCGGGATGAGGAATGGTAAATTATTCCAGTACGATCCCCTCAGTTACGCCCTCAATTTCGACGATGGGGTGGGGCAGAACGATCATTTTGATTTCTCGTCGAGGTACCCGGCGATTCCGGTCTCAGCCAAGTCATTGATGGATCTGGGGAGGGACGCGCCAGTATTTAGGTGAGCGAGGAGTTCACTTTTGTCAGAGGCAAACATGGGTCGCGGCGGCTGCGGTAATGAGGAATGAGGAGGATGGATGGAATTGAGAGAGAGAGAGAGAGATTGGGGAGGGAGGTATGGGTTTGTTTGGTCGAAGAGAGAGAGGGAGATAGAGACAAAATTGTTTGTTGGCCTGTATAATAATAGAAAGGGTATATTCGTCAATTCATCCATTTCGTTAACGGAGTTTGTCTTTTTTTTCGTTTCCAGTAGTTGAGGGGGTCTCCATGGGCGCTTTTTAATGTGAGGGGGTATTACGAGAAACAGTGATAGTTGAGGGGTTGTTTATGTATTTTCACCTTCTTTTTATTGAAATTGAAATAAAGATTTGAATAAAACTTTAGCATGTATGAAGCACTTTGATTGATGGAAAATTTATGAAACCAATAGGTAGAGCTGGGCAACGGACACGAAACACGATAACACGACACGAATCGGATACGAAATTAGCGGGTTAGGGTTGAACATTTCTAACGTGAAACACGAATGACACGACTCGAGAACACGAATTCTAAATGGGTCGGGTTCGGGTTGAACACGTAAGACACGAAATTGACACGACTAACACGGTTACTAATCTGTATCACCTATTAACACGAACATATATATATAATATATGGTATATCTATATAGAGTTGGGCAACGGACACGATAACACGACGCGAACCGGACACTAAGTTAACGGGTTAGGGTTGAGAATTTCTGACACGAAACACGAAAATGACACGACTTGAGAAACACGAATTCTAAATGGGTCGGGTTCGGGTTGGGTGGTTTGTGACACGAACCCAACTGACACGACACGAACACGACCCGACCCGACCTGTTACCCGGGTCTACCAATAGGCAATAGACAAAATAGTTAAGAAATACAGTACTTATTAAAAAATAAGGACTTAGGCCCCGTTCCAGAACACCTTCTTAAGAAATAAGTACTTATTTCACATTTTCAAACTCAAAAATAATGTAAATGAGAAATAATTTTTCAATTTTTTTTTGCACCGTATAAAACAATATCCATATTGATAGAAAAATTATTTGTATAAGTACATAATTTTTGAGGTTGAGATTGTCTTCTTAAAAAATAAGTACTTATTTCCCTTTCGAGAAACAGCGCCAAACAATAAGCCTTCCCTAATCATACAACTATACAAGCACGCGTTGAGCCCAGGTGAAGACTGAAGGGTTTGGTTAAGATATGCTAGATTCCACCGAGTATACAAATTTTCATCAATAACAGAAGGAAAAGGCGTGAACGCGAACGAAGATTTGATTGATAAAAAAATGGAATCGTGGCAATCAAGTCAAAATTTGATTAAGAATTCCATTACAGCAGTTGGCCTTTCATAAGAGTAAATAAATTGAGATTAAGGCTTTGTTTGGGGGAAAATATTTTAACTATTTTTCATTGTTTGGTAGTAGAAAATAAGGGGAAAACATTTTACACAGTTAAATATATTCAGTCAAGAGACGTAAAATGACTTATCGCTCGGTAAGTTGTTTTCCAAAGGCTATAGAGCACCGCATATTATGTATACCGGATTATGATACTCGTTGATTGACATTGCGAAGTGTAAGGGCGGAACCAGGATTAATTACACCCTGGGCTGACCGAAAGTATACATATATCAACCCAAAAGAAGCGAACTTGTACATAAATACGTAAATGTTCAAAAATAAACAAAAGAAAAGTCTAAAACACGTACACTATTGATGTTGTATCCTATGATGTTTCACATAGTAGAAATCATTTATTATTGAATTTGAGTTGATATCCTCGATAAGTTCTGTAATTTGTAAGAACCAACATTTTTAAACCAATTCTAAGCACATCAGTTAGTCCTTTGCATAATAAGTGAATACTTATGAATCTGAAGCCTCGCAAGCGAATGGGAGAGATATACTCTTAGACTTTGCAGTAGCCAGTAGGGATGGCAATCCCAGCCGCCCCACCCCACCCCGCCCTACCCCATTCCCCACCCCAAATGGGTTGGGAATTCGGGGATTTTTTGGGGATCGGGTAGGGGATGGGGATAGTTTTTTAAAAAAATGGGGAACGGGTAGGGGATGGGTATGAGTTTGTCCCCGCCTCATCCCCGCCCCGTTTATCAAGCCCTTCCCGGTCATTTTTTTGCCAATTTCTCGCGGGTACCCTTAAAATCACGTTCTGAACACATTGAGCGGCTCGGATTATCAAAATTCAATCGGGAAAGGGAAGAAATAGGGTAGTCCTCATTTTAGGTCCTCATTTTATGTCCTCATTAGAAGATTAGTGTATATATATAAGTTATATACATAAATGAAAGTTATATAGGAGTACTATATATACATAAGTGAGGAAGAAAGAAAGAAACTAAAGCTCACTGTTAACTAACATAGAAGTAATTGAATTCACTTACCACGGATAGAAAATTAGTAGAAAGAAGAGCTCAAATCTATAGTTCTAGTCAATTAAATATTGTTCACGTCGGAAACTCATGAAATAGCGTCATGTTGAGAGACTGAGAAACCGAAGCTTTAAAGAGCTTTGCGTGTGTTGTTTGTTCCTGGCGTCTTGCTGGAGGGATACCGGATTAAGAACACCGATTTTGCCTGTGGTTCCAGTTGGATCCCCGATTCCCCACGGGGATCCCCGTTTCCCGTTTGGGGTGGGGATGGAGGGTAAAAATAATTCGGGGATGGGGATGGATTTAGGTTTGGGGATTGGGGACGAGAATAGTGGTATCCACCCCCTACCCGTCCCATTGCCAACCCTACTCTGTAGTGTGTAGTATATATTGGTCGTGTGGTCCACATGTCTTGCATTTCAATTTCCAATAAACTTAAACACAAATTAAAAAGCCGGCCCTAAACAGTAAACATAGTATCAAAAATCCCTAATTAGAAAACCCTAATAAAACTTCCAAATCAATAAACTATTGTGCAAGTAAAACAAGTGGAGAATAAACAATACTCGAGAGTCAAGTAAAACAAGTGGAAAATCCCTATATATTTGTTACTATAGTATCAAATACTTCCAAATCAAGTGGGGAATATGCATATATATAAGTCACAGTCGGCTGAACCTGGCAAATACTTACCGAGATCGACAAAGACTCACAGTCGCAATTACAAGGGCTTTGTCGAGTGCGGAGTCTCGACTGTGAAGAGCTTTGTCGAGTGCAGAGTCAGTCACAGTCGCAAACAGCTGATCGGAGACGAGTTCGAAGAATCATTCCAATCGTAAATAACCGATGGGGCCTTTCGGACTTGACTCTCGAGTCTGTTGAGTGGATTGGGCTAAATCTTTTGGACAGAAATTTTACATATAATATTTTTTTTTTTGGAAAGCCCACCTGGGCTAAGCCCAACTCAGCCCTGTGCTGGTTCCGCCCTTGAAGTGGCTTCCTGATGCAAGCCGAAACCTGCGAGGTTGGGATAATCTCGGGATGCCACTCACCGGGGGCAACGGAAGTCACTCGACGTTGCTAATCGCGGAAGACACTCACGCGACCAAGTCACACACTTGATTGTCGGAGGAATCACTCACTCTCAAGCAAGAAAACACTTGCATATATTTTTCATAAATTCAAACTCTTTTTTTCATTCATTAGAACTCATATAAATAGGCATTACAAAAGATGACTCTTCAAGACCCAAAATAAATGCTCGACATTTTCTAACACAGACCTTCCAATACCTAGACCACAACTTACTAGATACTTTAAGACACATATTAAATACTTAGACCAAAAAACTAAAAGACATTGACTAGAAACCAAAAGACACTTTAAACAAATTAAAATAACCCTTCGACTTCCAGATTAGAATTATTATGCTCCTGCATCACTTCCTAGTTGGCACCACCTGGTTTATCGATAATTGTTGTTAAAATATTGTTAGGCTAATATTTTGCAAATATGAACCAAACACTGAAAATAAAAACGAAACTTTTCCTTTTGGCAAAATCAATTTACAAGGAAAATATTTTTTTCAGTAAAATATCTTATGTCGAAACAAACGGAGCCTAACTTCCTCGATCAATATCCAGTTTAATCGGTTTGGAGGTAAAATCAAGGCCTTTTGACTCGAAACATGACGGCTTGTTCATGAACAGTCGTTGTTGCCGAGAAACTTCGGCAACTCTCCTGTCTCCGTTGTTGTTTTGGCTAATAACGAACTCAATTTGTGGCTGTTTGCCGCTGGAGATAGGGCTGTTGAAATATGTGACAGTGTTTGATGTGTGCTTTAATATGTTGGCAGGAACGTTGCCCGGCCCGACAGTTCGGAGGGATGAAAAGCTTGGAGCAGGTGAATGTGGCACACAACAAACTTTCCAGAGGGATTCCAACTAGTATATGTTCATTGCGAAATCTTCAAAATTTTACGTATTTGGGTAATTACATCTGCAGTGTGTAGAGAGCATGTCGCATGTCTTAAGCTGCTTGAAAAAGTCGAGTGTTTACCAGGTGGACCGGAAAACACTAGTTGCGAGCGATGTCTGGGGTTGACCCAAAGTCTAGATTTGTAATTACTTAACATGGTTAGGACGGCATGGTAATGTGGATTAACATCATGACCTTCATAAATAACTTAACCAAAAACTGAAAAAAGTTTACTAATAACGGGAAAAACACAAATCTAATCATTCCAAAATCCACCTTAGAAACAATAATTGAAGAAAAGTTAATCTGACAAGCACCTTCTATAGTTTGGTATAACAGGAATATGGATTTGACATTCAGAAAATACCTATCAACAATGGTAGTGATTACAATTTGGTAGCATTACGATATTGTCATTGCAAACATTTTTCAAATTCCGATAACCAATTTGGTAGCATTACGATATTGTCATTGCAAACATTTTTCAAATTCCGATAACCAATTTGGTAGCATTACGATATTGTCATTGCAAACATTTTTCAAATTCCGATAACCAATTTGGTAGCATTACGATATTGTCATTGCAAACATTTTTCTGTTTCGATAAACAAAATGAACAATGCTGATAGCCTACTCTTTTCAGACGTTCTCCTCTGCGCCAAGCTCAGATCGGTTGTCTCCCAATAATATCATCGTCTCTGGCAGGGGGGGTTTGCAATATCCAGCCATAATGCTAGTTGGGAAAACTACTTTCAGTACCTATTTCCATGTACCTGCATTGTCAAAAAGCATTGATATGGAACTTGTGTCTTGTATATATAATGAATCATGAACCAGTTTGAGACTGATTTCATTAATTTCCTAGGAAACATAGAAAACTCGGTTGAAGATCCATTTCTGAAAATTCCCATTGATTTTCTGAAAAATCAAGCTGCGTTCAGTTTAGTTCCCATTAGTGGTGGGATGGTAGATTAGTTATAGATTGACCAAACCGTTAGCAATTTATGCAAAATAGTGGCCGTCCTCATATTCAGCTTCCTTTGTTGACATGAATTGACTAACTATGTGAACAACATAGGCAATGTCTGGTCGAGTGACAGCAAGATACACAAGACTGCCAATTAATTGGCAATATATAAAGAGTGGCATCAGGGAGCAGACATGAATTGACTTTAGGTTGGAACCCTCCAAGATATCTAACATGGTATCAGAGCTAGGTCTTGGGTGGCCTCACCTCTCGTGGGAAAGTCTCTGTCATCTCTGTCGCCCGAGTCAGTCAGTCAGCTCCTGGTCAGTCACCTCCACGTGCATCCGGGCTGCACGTGAGGGGGAGTGTTAGACTTGTCCCACATCGCTTATCTAAGCCACCCAAGCTTGGTTAATAAATTCTAGAGGATACTCCCCCTATTGTCAATTGATTTAGGTTGGAACCCTCCAAGATATCTAACAATTCCGGTATTAAGAGCATCCACAGTAGATAATCAAAAGGTGCCACATCATCTTTTGGTTATCCATTTAAGGGGTTGCTAAGGTTAGCAATGTAGAGGTCCACAGTGGTACAATCAAAATTGAATAACCAAAACTTGCCACATCACCTTTTTAACTTATAAAAATCTAGAAATTGTGACATAGAAAACAATTTTTTTAAAATAGTTTTCAAACTAATAAAAATAGGTTATTAGAAAAAGAGAAAAAAGTTTTTTGAAAACTTTGATTAAAAAAAAAACAGTTTTTGAATAGAAAAAGTTTTTTCTTTCAAAAGAACAGTTTTTGAAAAAAAGTTTTAATAAAAAACCTGTTTTGAAATAAAACTGTTTTAAAAAAAAAGGGGGGGAAACAGTTTTAATAAAAAAAAAGTGTAAAAAAACTGTTTTTTCAAAAAAAAAAAACTGTTTTTAAAGTATTTTTGTTGTAAACATGTTGAAAATAGAAGAAATAAAGTTTTTGTGTAATGATGGTATACTTGATTGAGGAAATGTGAAAACAATTAAATTTGATTATTGGCAAAAGGTTTATAGTTTTGATTATCCAAGGGCCAAAATTTGATGAGTTGCTAAGATGTTTCTAAATTTGATTATTCCAATGTGAGCTCTTTTTGAGCAAATGTTGCTAACTTTATAAACCTTTTTGTTTTGATTATACCACTGTGGATGCTCTAAGTGATTCTTAGTCACCAGATTACGTACGGAGGTTCTCACGTTTTGAGATTCCTACATTATCATGTGATTGGCTGAGAATCACATGATTCGTAGATACAAACAACAACAAAAAAAAAAAAAGTTTGACTCCTAAACCAGTGGTTCCCTGAGCAATACCAAATTAAATTTTTTCTAATTTTCAAAAAAACCCTTTTTTCTTAAATATAAAAAACTTTATGAAAGAGATGTTCGTTTATTTATTTATTTATCAGTTTTGCTTTCCAAAACACAGGAAAAAATGAATAATGACAATTCGTTACTCACTGCGAGATCTGCCATAGACGGTATTCGTATGACCGGTACCAGAAGATCCATGGTCCCTCTCTTTAGCCGAAGCACTCGCCCGAGCAAGCTTGGCCAGCCACGGGTCCGCATTCGAATCCGGTCTCGTCCCAGCCTGCGGGGCCTTCTTCCTACTCGACATCCCTGCAATCGAACTGGCTCCCGCCCTGGGTGCACTTCGCGACCGCTCCAATTTCGCCTTAGGCTTAGAGGGTTCCGTAGTCTCACGCCCGCTTCGCGACCGCCCCAATTTCGCCTTAGAGGGTTCCGCATTTTCCATGTAAGCCGGAGCCATCATGTTGTAGTCGTACTCGGGGTACTCGGGTTTGGACGTCGCGGATGAGGCACGACGGCTGCTCTGGGCCGTGTCCAAGTAGTAGTCAACGAGCGCCTGTGGTTGTAGCAGGGATAAGTCTTGGCGTTCTTGCTTCGAGTAAGCGCGGCTCTGGACGGCTCGGTGATGTGTTTGGGCTTGCGAGGGGTGGTCGGACATGGACGCCACGGACGAGTACGAGTACCGAGGGCTGCTTTGTCGAGAGCTGCTTTGTGCCGTGTCAAAGTAGTAGTCATCGAAACGCATGCTTCGGGCTCTCGGGCTGGAGTCGTCTACGAGTGCCGATGGTTTTAGAGATAAGTCTCGGAGTTCTTGCTTCGAGTAAGCGCGATTCGGGACGGAACGCGTCGTCGAGCCTCGGTGATTTGTTTGGGATGTTTGAGGGTGGCCTGAGAAGCTCCTTCCTCTGTTTGTGCTTCGCTTTGATTCCCCAACAACATCCATTTCCACAATCCTGATGTTTTCATCGATGGGCCAGTCTATTTCCTGCATCAACATTGACCATATGGTCGGAGTCATAACAAAATGATGTATCATCTCACTAAATGATTAATGTTTCCAAAAACGCTATGAAGAAGACAAGGCGGGCGGGGCTTCAGGTGGGCCGGCCGCCTGAATAGAATCAATCGAAATTCCATTGATTGTAGAATTACGTTGTAGCTAGTGATTGAAACTAGAGTTGGTACTTTCGTCGAAAGTCTGGTGCACCAATTGCACACGTCTCACATGGGTTGATGTTGCAATTGGTGCTCCGGATTTTTGGTGTAAGCAGCCTTGTTTAAATGCAATACATGCATATTCATTCAAAAAAATACCACCGACACATATTAAAAGCAAATATCCGGACATATATGAGTCCCGAAATCGTTTGATGTGTATGTGCCTCACCACTTGCATCAGATAGCTCCGGTTAAATCGGTACCTGAATCTATGCACTTTTATCTGTATGTCTGTAGTATTTCTCATGTTAAATTATGCAACTTGTGTCTGTGTCCGTATCATTACTCATGTTAAATTCATCTAAATGTGGCCCTCACCATAGGAAAGTCAATATTAAACTATGTTAGGCATTTCATTTTTTTGAGTACTTTTGAGCAAGGTTATAAATACCATTCCGATCCGGCTAGTACTTGCTGGTACGTACTGTTTTGGAGAGAAACCTTCATATCTCTATGGATTTTATACTATTGCTTTTGAGTATGGAGTATAATACTCCTGCATCTGGCCGTTTCACATCTTGTACCAATCCCAAACTCCTATAATCCTATTGCCACAACACGATTATTCAGTGTTCTTGGAGTCCCACTATGTGTCGCTTCAGGAACAAGTAATAATTTTCACTACCACATACACTCACAACTAGACACAAAATATATGCATATCCAACAGACCACATTATCAAGTCTTCCTAATCCATATATAGTCCAATTCACAAACAGCAAATCTTTTAAGCATACTTCCCCTTATGTAAAGTCTTCCCCACAAATCAATGAAATTCAAAACCCCTTTCCTATTTTGGAGCAAATATTTCCTCTGTATGGAAAGTACTCTCTCTCTCTCTCTCTCTTTGACTCTCTCTCTCATGTTAGCAAAACCACACTCTGCTACATAGCCTACATCTACTCTTTAAAGAGGAAATATTTTGAATGTAATTTCTGCTCCAGAAAAGTTGGATTTTGTGTTTGGTTGAGAAAAAAGTAACCCCCAAACCACATTCTGTAAATAGGTAATTAATTCCAACATGAAAATGTAATTTTCTTGGAAATAAAGAATGATTCGATTAGTCGAAGAAAATGAAACTCACTTGATAACTCGAGGGTCTTGACCTCCTATCCAAGGATTTCCGGTGGTTGGACAGTGTCCGATAATTGGAGTTCGATTCATCTGTCATTATGATCCTCTGAGCCCGTGCCCTGGCTTGGGCCGTCACCAGTGACTGGATGCACCGGAGGGTCGCCGTGGTTCTTCTCCTCACTAAATAACCCCTCACCAATGCCTGCACCTTCACCAGCCCTTTCAAGGCCCTTAATGCTTTTCTTGCCTGAAAAAATAACACCAACAAAACAGTTCACATATAGGCATGGCTCCAGCCCAGAGTTTAACCTAGGAGGAATTCTTGGGTGCAAATAGGGTATGGCTCACGTAATACCCTTCGCACACATCAAGGCCGTCAAAAAATGCAACCGACGGTCCGGATTGAAACACACTTTTTCTTTTTAAAAATCCATTCAGTACAAAAAGTAATTTTCCGTTCACGCAAGAGACCATTAACATTTCGTAGTAGAGTAGGGTATTTTTGTGGGCGAAAAACTGCCTCCACTTGTCCCCTGTCTTGCATATAACTCTGTTTTCATGTTCTTCGTTTTCCTCAGTTTTAAAATATTACTAGAAATCAATGAAATTTAGAAGAAGAAAAATATGAAATTTCCGAAATAATCTTCTTTTTTCATTATATACATATCGAGATCTTTGAGGTTTTAAATGAACCGAACTATTTTAATTCCAAGATATGTTTTGACTTTGGTGCGACTCGTGAACTTAGGAACATCTTTATGGCAAACGATTTAAATTGTAAATTATTTAATCTCCTACAAAATCAAGTTGTGAGCAATTTAATAAGTAACATCATTGATTCTTTCTAAACTGTCGTTTTTCTTTATTGTTTCCAAAAAAAATTGTTTTCTCAAACAATTCATCAAGAAGTTTCAATTGTTCTTAATTCTTATTCATTGAAAAAAAAGTCTTAGTTGCTCACGAAAAATGGAACTATCATTACTTATCGCCATAATGAACCAGAGTTTCAAACGAAGGTCTTGTACCTATGTATCGGCCAATACTGTCTGACATTAAATTTATTACCGTACTTTTACATTTTCTAATATCGCGATTTAGAACCTGTATGAACATTTGATTGTGTATGCATACGTACCAAATAAGAACGAAAAGCAGATTGGATCATGACAGCAGCCGCCTCCTCGACAGCACGACCTCTCCTATTGGCGGCCGCCCCAGCAAGCTTGGCGGTGGCCGCCGCCACTGCCACCGCTTGCTTCTGCTCAACCCAAGATTCCAGCACTGCATGGTCCGCCGGGCGAAGGGTGGGGACCCTGGGTGGCAATCTCCCGAAGCTCCGCACCCGTTTCTCCTTCGGAGTCTCTGGCGGCGGTTTACGATCAGAAGCACTTCTGATGAAAATTTCAGAATCAGTGAACGAATACGCCCGACTGCTTGTTTTTTTCTTCCTGTTTTTTCCCCCTCCCCAACAGTTTTTAATCCAGTTTCCTGCTTTCCCCATCTCTTTCAAAAATACATAGAAACACACACACACACTGAGAAAGAGAGAGAAACGTCTAATATATATGGGTACACGGGTGGGCGCGGCCACGTGATACCCACTCGGTACACAAAAATTTCTCTTTCTCGAGAATCTCTCTCTTTGAGTAGCTTTCAACTGTTGATTTGTTATTTGATCTGATTTGTAATGTATTGATTTGTCTCCTCTGTGACGTAAACAATCAAATATTCTATGGAGGGCTAAGATTCCTCAGAATGCTTCTTGGACGGTTCGTAAGCTCTTGAAGCTTAGGGATATTGCTCAACCTTGGATTCGATACGTGATTGGTGATGGTAAGTCTACTTATCTTTGGGCTGATAACTGGCATAATTTGGGCCCCCTCTACAAACGTTTTGGTGATTCTAGGGACTTCAATGTGGGTAGATCTTTGTCTGCAAAGGTCTCTTCAATTATCCAAAATGGTGTGTGGAAGTGGCCTCGTCCACGTAGTGCTATTACGCGAGAAATTGTCTCTAATACTGATCCAGCTTTGCTTCCTAATGCTTCTGTTCCTGATACCGTGAGATGGACTCTTGGTAACTCTGGGGTATTCTCTGCTAAGTCAGCATGGCAGGAGATGAGGCACACTTTCCCTTTAGTTCCTTGGTCTAAATGTGTCTGGTTCTCTCATCACGTTCCACGCTGGGCTTTTATTGAGTGGCTGGTCTTTTTGGGTCGTCTCTCCACTAAGGATAGACTTCATAGATGGGGGGTGGTGGGAGATCAAAGTTGCCCACTGTGTCAAAGTGTAGATGAATCACATGATCACTTATTCTTTGCTTGTGAGTTTTCCACTGAGGTATGGGATATTCTCTTGCAGCGAAACAATGTTAGCCGTAGGAGTTTTGGTTTGTCTGAAGAAATGGCTTGGGTTATGAATCATAGGGCTGATGATTTGTATTCCTGTAGAGTATATAAACTCTCCTTGGCTGCTGCTATCTACTGGATTTGGAGAGAAAGGAACAAGAGAATCTTTCAGGGTCATGGTGTTTCTGCTTCAGTTTTGGGTGGGCTGATTGTTGAGGAAGTTCGGGCTTGTTTATGTTCGTGGAGAGGCTTGAGGCTATGTGATGGTACAAGGTTGTTAACTCGGTCTTGGAGTCTTAGTTCTCGCATTTTTTCTCTGTGAATTTCTTTTTGTTGGGTTTTGTTTTCTGGTTTTCCTAGACAGCTAGGTTTGTGTTAGTTCTGTCTGGGTTCCCGTTGTTGTTGGGATTCTCCTTTGTTCTTGGTTGGTTTGCTTTATAATATGGTTAATTACCCAAAAAAAAAAAAATCACTAATTTGGGTATTTATGTTATTGTTTTCTAGGTAAGAAACTTGGAAGAAGGCCTTCCCCTGTTTAAAGCCAGTGCCAGTTGCCACTAGTTAAATGGTTTCCTTCCCTCAATGAGGTGATTCCTATGTACACATTTTACCCTTGTAAACAGGGGTAACTATCTCTCTCAACCCTATCTCTCTCTTCCTCTCTTTCAACTCTAGCCACCACAACTCCTCAATCTTCTCCCTTTCCCCTCCCCCTGTGGGTTCCATACCCGTGTGCGGCGGCGGGAGGGGGAGGCCATGGTACTACTGACTCCCTTACTTTTTTTGTTTTTTTTTTCTCTTCCATCTCTTCAGATCTATGACTTGTCGTCTGATCTGTGAGAGTTTTGTCTCTTGTTCAACGATAGTAATTAGTTTCGTCTTTGGACGAATTTTGTCTACAGATCGAGTTCTCTCAATCGAGGTTGCTTCACAATGATATATGTGCTTCAGCGTTCTATCCCTACACGATGTCTTTGGCTAGGCAACCCATGGCGGCTTGACAGATTTGTAGTTCTTGGGAGTTCATTGGTGCGTTCATACTTGGGTGGAGTGCATCTGATCGTCTGGGTTTTTGGTGTCTGTTGTCTTTAACTTTGCACTTTTTCTCGTTCGAGACTTCTAATTAGATGTTAGGTAGTTTAAAAGTGTCGCTATTGCGTCAAGCCATGTTTGAGTTAGGATGAAATACATTGATTGCCTTGTGATTTACTTGTTTTGTATTTGTTTGACGATTAGTTTGGCTTTGTCCAAATTCTTTGTAATGATCTCCGTTTTGTAAGTGCCGCTGGGCGTTTATTAATACAATCTTCTCACTTTTTGACCAAAAAAAAAAACAACAAGGGTAACTATGCAGCATTCACACGAACATGACAAGCACACGAGATACGAATATGATGGCAAAAGGTTATTCTTTTCGCCCGAAATTGTTAGGTACAAAAAATAGTCAACAAATTATGCAAGGTTGTATGTTATTTTGTTGTTTAGAAATTGAAATGACTTTTAAAATAAGATTCGGATACGGCTAAGAAACGTTTGTAATAGGTTGCTTATAATTTCTAGAATCATGTTAGCCCGTAAATATTATTTTTTTCCTGTTGAATAAGTAGTAAAGTGCATATAACCGACAAGACTATCTATGAACGATAATACTTTGGCGAACTCATTTGGTCACTGCATTCTGAGCACCATGCGATGCGTCATCAATGTATTAGTAGAATGTTTCCAAGTAGATTCTACATCTCACGATACCCATAATATGATACTCAAATGTAGTCACCATGACATTGCTCGTCTGTGAAAATGGAGACCACGTACTTCGTGCTGGGAGCCTGGGAAGGGATACACCGTTGGACTGCTGCCATAGTCATAGAGAAAGATAACTCTTGAGTTTAGATTATTAAGGAAAAGTAAAATACAAATATTAGAAGAGTAATATTGGATCTGTCCAGATACTATTCTTAAAACATTGATCCTCTCTGTTTCCGCTAAGCTACAAATTTGGAATACAATTTTTGTTTTGTTCATATTCAAATTTATTTTTGCGTTTGTTAGTTTTGCGCCTACCTTTTCTATATTATTGGTTCATCTCGACGAGAGGTGTATGAAAAGTAAAAAAATATGACTTTTATATATGTATTTTTGAAAATATCCAAGAACTTTTCTTGGATATTCCATAATAAATTTGGGTAAAAGTCATAATTTTTTAACTTTTTCGGTACCTCTCGTCGAGATGAACCAATAATACATAAAAGTTTGGGACAAAATTAACAAATGCAAAAAAAAATTGAATAAGGTCAAAATAAAAAAGTTGAAATTTACAACTTATAGTTTAATGGAAACGGGGTACAAATACAATAATCTCAATTCCACACAAAGTTTGAATGGGTTATATGGGGAAAAAATATTAGATACCTCTATGTTCAAAGATTCGAAAAGTAATCCAATATGAATATGACTCACCTCTGAAGTATCCGTGCCTCATAGATTAGTACAATTTGGATATGATTTACGTAGTCAAGCTCTCGTCTGAAACCCAATCCTAGCTAAGTTCCGATGAGAGTTTTTTTTTTTTGGATTTATGGACTTTTTCTTATTTTGTTCTTATTCAAAAAATTTCAAGTTTTTTAGTTTTGCGCAAAGCTTTTGTGGACTATTGATTTCTCGTCAAGACGAATTGGAAAAGTAAAAAATTGTGAATTTTACCCAAATATTTTTGTAGCTTTATTTTGAATATTTCAAAAAATATTTGGGTAAAAGTCATAATTTTTCACTTTTTCGATTCTTTCCCCGAACAGTTGACTTGTACATTCTATACATGACGTAAACCCTCATTCTTGCTGGCTCCATCTACAATCCAAACAGTTGACTTGTACTCCATCCTACAGGACGTAACCAATTTACAGTTGACCTGTTTTTTTTTTTTTTTTAATAAGAATATCGCGATTAGAAACCAATTTACTGTTTGTTTGTTTGTGTTTTTTTGGGCTCAAAATGGTATGAAAGTTTTATTATACGAAATCAATACGCCAAGAAAGATGGTTATCCTTCCCTAAAAGAGAGAGCGGCCAATAAAGAGGTCGATTTTCCCAAATTCGAACCTCAGATCCTCGCAATCCGGACCTCGCCGGTTAGGTACTGAACCAGAACGAGACTATCAGTGAAAATGGAGTTCACTTTGTGCTCGGAATAGATGCACACCATTGGACTGCTTCCAAACGCGCCTTAGCCTCCTCCGCCATAGTCGCCGGACAAGAAGAATCCAGTTTAACATCCTCAATAAAAATATTTAGACATACCTTGTACCTGTCCAGATACTATTCCTACTGTATGGTACAGTCTTATATGCTCCAATAATCTCAAGTCCACAAAAAATTTGAATGGGGAACTTTTCAATTATCCAATACTACTTGGATTAATGTGGAGCAAACTAATTTCGAGTATCAGATACTTACACAAAATATTAGATACGTCTGTCCAAAGATCCGAGAAGTAATCCAATACGGATACGATGTATGGATATGACTTACTTCTAAAGAATCTGTGCTTCATAGACTAGTACTCCCATGTGAATCCCGATCCTCCTTATTTCTCGTTCTTGTCGGCTCCATCATAAATGCCGATTATCATTCGTAAAATGCGCGGATCAAATTGAAAAAAAAAATTTCTTTAGATGCTGCTTAAATAGACAAGATGGGTTACCAGTAATTACATTTAAAGTGGATATATATCAGTTGTAAAAGAAGCTCATGTACGAGCCACAGCTACCCTTAAGCAGGGGAGCAAATTTTGTAGTCTTATCGGTTATATGCAATTTACTACTTGTTCAAAAGAGGGGAAAAAAAAAAAAAACCATTGACGGGCTAACATATTCTAGAAATTAAAGACGTCCTCTCACAAACGTTTCTTAGCTGTATCAGTATCCAACTTTTACACTCTGCCACAAATTATTTGCCATATTTTAAAATTTGTGCAATTTTATTAAAAAATAAGAGACAGTATAGTCCTGCATAATTCTTTGACTAATTTTCTAGACAAAGAACGGATCAAAATGAACAAATAATACCGGCCGAAAGGAATTGCTAATCAACATATCTGTATCATATCATATTGATATCTCGTGTCCTTGTTAGATCGGTGTCAATGCGGCATAGATACTCGTGTTTATAAGGGTAAAATAGGCACATTGGAGTCACTTTATTGAATGGAATGAATATGTACCCTTTAACTTGTTGCAACTGGCACTAGTTCTAAACAGGGGAAGACCTTCTTCCAAGTTTCTTCTTATTCAAAAATAAAATAAAAAAATTCTATTGACGGGCTAATATGATTTTAGAAATTATAAGACAGTCTATTAGAAACGTTTCTTAGCTGTATCCTATTTTAAAAGTTGTGCCATTTCCTAAAAAATAAATTAAAGTACAGCCTCGCATAACTTTTTTACTATTTTTCGTACCATATTAAAGAACTAACAAAAATGAAAAAACAATATCGGACGAAAAGAATAACCCTTTTCCAATTTATCTATCTGTATCATATCATGTCCGTATCTCATGTCTTTGTCATGTCCGTGTAAATGCTGCATAGTTACCCTTGTTTATAAGGGTAAAATGTGCACATTGGAGACACCATATTGAAGGGAAGGAATAGGTACCTCACACGCTTATCAGTCGCGTGTTTCACACTTGGCGTCGAAATGGACGGAAAAGAGGCTATCTGCTCATTTTTTGAAACCATAAGTAGGTTATGTGCTCATTTTTAAACCATGAGGGAGGTATCCGCACATGGCGATAATCACAGAGGATGAAAGTGGACTTTCCTCTCCCATTTTACTAGTGGCAAACTGGCTTTAAACAGGGGAGGCCTTCTTCCAAGTTTCTTCTCCTCTGTCACTTTCACTTCCTCACCTCACAAACAATAAAATAAATACCCCAAATTACTAGATCACCTCTGATTGGTTAAATCACAGAGAAGACAAATCAAACTTTACAATCAGATCAAACACCAAATCTATTGTTGAAAGCTACTCAAGAGAGAGAAACAGAGATCCATATGCATATGAGACCCTGTTCTCTCTCTGTTTCTATGAATTTCTGAAAGAGATGGGGAAAACAGAGAAGTGGATTAAGAACTTGTTCACCGGAAAAGAAGACAAGGAGAAGAAACCAAGCAGTCAGGCGTATTCGTTAACTGTGTCCGAAATTTTCACCAGTAGTGCTTCGGTTGGTAATCCTGTACCCCCGCCGCCGGAGAGTCCGAAGGAGAAACAGGGGTTGAGCTTCCGGAGATCGCCACCCCGCGTCCCCACCGGTCGGCCGGCGGACCATGCGGTGCTGGAATCGCGGATTGAGCAGAAGAAAGCATTGGCGGCAGCCACCGCCAAGCTTGTTGGGGCCGTCGCCTACAGGAGAGGTCGTGCTGTTGAGGAGGCGGCTGCTGTCATGATCCAATCTGTTTTTCGTTCTTACTTGGTACGTATGTACACGCAGTCAAATGTTCATTACATGGTTTTAAATCACAGTAGGAAGAAATGTAACAGTACCAGTGATACGGCTAATACCGACCATATTGGCTGATACATAGGTAAATAACGTTATCGGAGGTCAAAAACCCGTTACCCGTTGCATAATGGCCGTGTTGAAAACTCTAGTTCATTATGACGATAAGTAGTTGATTAGGGGTAAATATGAGAATGATAATTTCATTTTCGGAGAGAAACCTCTTGGTGAAAAACTATTTTTTTGGAAACTATAAAGACAAATCACAGTTTAGAAAACACCAATGATGTTCGTAAATTGTTTAAACTTGAGTTTTTGGGGGAGTAAATAAAACTATATTACAATTTAATTCGTTTACCATATTGATGATCTTAATTAATTGTCGGGCTAAGTGGGCATGATAAAGCAATCGTCCTCCATGAGGTCGCATGTTCGAATCCCACAGAGGCCAAACATTCTGAACCATATGATCACTGGAGGGCTTGCCCGGTCTTTAACTTCATGACCTCGAAATTAGTTAAGGTGCGTGCAAAGTAGCCCGAACATCCGTTATAGAAAAAAAAAGCTACATGTACAAGCTCCAATAACCAATATATGTTGGCCAACCCCAGGTTAAACTCGGGGCTGCATCCATGCCTCTATGTGAACTGCTTTGCTGGTGGTGTTTTCAGGCTAGAAAAGCATTGAAGGCCTTGAAAGGGCTGGTGAAGGTGCAGGCATTGGTGAGGGGTTATTTAGTGAGAAAACAAACCGCGGCGACCCTCCACTGCATGCAATCACTTGTGACGGCCCAAGCCAGGGCACGGTCTCAAAGGATCAGAATGGCCGACGAATCGAACTCTAGTTATCGGATACAGTCCAATCACAGAAAAGCCATGGACAGGAGGTCCAAAAAATCAATTTATCAGGTGAGTCTCATTTCTTCGACTAATCAAATCATGCTATTTCCAGGAAAATTCATTTTCTTGTTGGAATTGGACTAGGAATTAGAAAGACTTGATGATGTGGTCTGTTTTGAGATGCAATAACATTACAGGAGTTTGGGATTGGTACAAGACGTGAAATGTATAATTTCTACTTCCGTGTGGTGTGAGCATCATTTAGATGAATCTAACATGAGTAATGTCACGGACACAGACAAGAGCGAGCAAATCCGAACACAAGTTGCATTATGTAGGCCACATTTAGATGAATCTAACATGAGCATTGCTACAAACACAGACATAAGTGCACAGAGTCAGATACAAATGTATCCGGAATCGTTTGATGCACGTGAAGCTCACACTGTAGAAATGAGGCGCATACATATCAAACGATTTCGGGACGCATATATGTCCGAATATGTGCTTTTGGTATGTGTCCGTAGTATTTTTGATTGATTCTGTTCAAGCGGCTGGCCGCCTGAAGCCCTGCCCGCCTTTTCTTCATAGCGTTATTGAAAAACATAAAGTAAAAGTTTTTTTTTGTTTTTTTTTTGGTAAATAAAGTAAAGTACTTATCTTCCATATGGTTGATGCAGGAAATAGACCGGGGCATGGATGGAAACATCAGGATTGTGAAAATGGATGTTGGGGAATCAAAGCGAAGCACGAACAGCAGAAAGAGCCGCTCAAGCCACCCTCAAACAGCCCAAACAAATTACCGAACCTCGAAAGGTTCCGTGACGAATCGCACTTACTCGAAGCAAGAACGCCGGGACTTATCTGTAAAACCATCGGCGCTCATAGACTCTAGCCCGAGAGCCCGAAGCATGCGTTTCGATGACTACTACTTTGACACGGCACAAAGCAGCCCTCAGTACTCGTCCGCGGCGTCCATGTCCGAGTATCCCTCGAACGCCCAAACATATCACCGAGTCGTGGACTCTAGCCCGAGAGCCGAAAGCAGGCGTTTCGATGACTACTACTTGGACACGGCCCAAAGCAGCCCTCATGCCTCATCCACGTCTTCCAAACCCGAGTGCCCCTCGTACGATTACAACATGACGGCCCCGGCTTACGTAACGGATACGGAATCCCCTCGGGCAAAAGGGGAGCGGTCGCAGAGTGCAACCTGGGCTAGACCTGATTCGACTGTGGGGATGTCGAGCAGGAAGAAGGCCCCAAGGGCTGGGATGAGACCCGATTCAAATGTGGACCCGTGTTTGGCCAAGCATGCTAGGGTGGGTGGGTCGACGGGTAAAGAGAGGGACTATGGATCTTCTCGTACCGGTCATACAAATACCGTCAATGGCAAACCTCGCAGTGAGTAACGAATTGTCATTATTCTATTTTCCGTCTTTTGGAAAGCAAAATTGATTAACATTTGAGTTCATACACGGCTTAATCATAAAAAAGCTAGACATAAAAGTTCAGGACTAACAAGTCCAAATCCTAGTCACACACAAACCCAGCTCCCAAAATGTCCTCTCGGATAAGGGACCTAGCTAGTAGCTTCAGCCTTCAGGTGATGTCATAAGTGATAACCAAGCTTTCTTCCTGCTCAGCTCCAAAGCAGGATAGGCTATCCGCGCTTTGGTTAGCCAGTCTGGGAATGTGGGAGATCGTGGTTCCCGTTTGAGCCATGAGTGCCTTTGAATCTTCAATGAGCTAGGGCAGCACCGTTATGTACGTTGAATGACTGTACCTCCATGGAGGAGTCTCGCAGCTGGAAGAGAGTCTGTTTCCAGCTTGACATTAAAAATGCCATTTATCTCGTTAGCATAGTTGATGATTGACTTGACACTAGTCTGCACATCCACGTCTATATTATCAAAACTTCTCCTATTTCTATCCTGCCAAATTTGCCAAAGAGAGGTGGCAAACGTAGTGTTCCAAGGCACATCATTGACTATACCAATTTTCCTCTTGGACTTGAGGTTTTTTGGATATCCAGTCATGAAAGGAGCAGTTCAAATCTCCTCTTATCCACTGTGAACTATGAATTTTAGTCCAGATTCCAGAGACTTTGGCACACCTTCTAACGAGGTGATCAAGGTCCTCTGGGAGTAAGTTACATCTTGGACATAAATCCGTAGTGTTAATACCCCTGTTGGCACGCAAGAGATTAGAGGGAAGTCTATTCTACAATATCAACCATGTAAGTGTTCTGAATTTGGCTAGGAATTTGAGTTTCCAAAACCAAGGTCATCCTTTGACATCAGTGGCTTCCAAGTTGATAAGATCATAGGCGGCAGCTGTAGAAAATGACCACTGGCAGGGCCCTCCCAGTTAGGGTGATCCTGTACATTGGAAAATCTTGGAATGTGGATGTTAAGAATAGAGTTAAGCACATTCTCATCCACAATATTGCTGAGGCCCAGGGAACATGATGCAAAGAGGGCCAGTGCTGCGCTGGTTTAGGAGTTGAAACTTGATTTTTGGTGTATCTATGAGCCGCGTAATTCTCAGCCACAAGAGAACATAGGAATCTCTAAACATGAGAACCTCCAAAGATAATCTTGCGGCTGAGAATCACTTAATACATGTGCAAAGGAACTTGAGCTGAGGACGACCACTATTTCGCATAAATTGCTAGAAGTTTGTTGATCTATAACTAGTCTACCCTCCCAAGACTTGATCACTAACTGGAACTAAACTGGATGTAGCTTGACTTTTAAAAAAAAAATTCCCTGAAAAGTGTTTTTTTTTTTAGAATTATCAGAAATGGATCTTCAACCTAGTTTTCTATGTTTCCTAGAAAAATGAAATCCATCAATCTCAAACAATTTCATGATTCATTATACAAGACACCAAATTCCTTATCAATGCTTTGTGACAATGCAGGTTCATGGAAATAGGTACTGAAAGTACTTTCCCAACTAGCATTGTGGCTGGATGCTGCAAATTTCCATACTGCTTAAATGGACAAGATGGGTTAACTCAAGCAGTAATTTTTGTCCTGCTGTTCTAAAGGGACAGTAGCCATTGTTGCCCGTTGGTTGATATGCTGTCGCTTTGTGCAAAAGAAAGAATCCGATTTTCTTTTAATTATCGACAAATTGTTTATCTGCGCAAATTTGTCTATAGTTTTACTTATGGATATATACTCCAACATGATTCTCATCCTCGAATGCCTGCCCCTGCCCACAAACCCATGGGATGATAATTCACCCCATGCCCGATAAATAGCCAGCCTACTCTGCCCATTTAGAGATGGGTTACCTAAATTTTCCCCCCAGAAGTAGTGGGTATGGTGTAACTGCCTACAAAGAAACTGAAAGTTGTTGATTCATCATACAATTAAGTATTGGATTCTGATACGTATCGCGGAGGTAGACGCCATACTGATCCCCAACCCGATTTTAAATTTTTTATCATATCACAAGGCAATGTGGTACAGACATGCGTACCGCAAAGGCAATACATTACAACTAATCTCACGGAAGTTCCTCATAGGGTGTTAAAGCATCCAACTCCAAATCAATTGGCAAAGAGTGGGGAGGCCGCCCAAGCTCATATACTAGTTTTGGAGGAGATATTTAACCGATGTGGGACAAATCCCAATATCCCCCGCACGTGTGACCCCTGACTCGCACGTGGAGAGGTCAACAAAGGATCCGGAACACACGGATCACAATGAAATAAAGTGCAACTATGGCACAAACAAAGGGGAAAAGCCTCCGAAACCCTAGCTTTGATACCATGTTAAAGCATCCAACTCCAAACCAATTGGCAAAGAGTGGAGAGGCCACCCAAACTCATATACTAGTTTTGGAGGAGATATTTAACCGATATGGGACAAATCCCAATATAGGGAGATGCACAGGCCACCGCTATTATCAACAAAAAGAAAGAAACTGGTAGTAACAATTTTTAAGTTGCAAACTCGAATATATGGTCGTGTTGTCAAGTTAGCATATTCCCATAACTTTATACGGAGCCTCCGTGTATAAGTCAATCTCATTCCCATATCATGCTTCTAAACGGATTTCAGGCAAACTCAATCCCTCGTCAAAGGCCTTCACCAATTTTACCGCTCCATCCAACTCGTAACACATCACTGCTTCATATTTTTCCTCATAACATCCTTCTCGTAGACGCACCAAGCCACCGCACTTCCAGCTTTTCTTCACAGGATCGGATCCCTTCTTCAGAGCTTCAAGGAGTTCAGCATTTCCTACGACGTCGCCATTAGCCCGAGAAGTTTCCGTGTCCATTGCCATCTTACTGGTAGGATCGTTTTGCAGTTTCCAAGCAATGACTGCCGAAGCAAAATGCTCAAGTCTCACCACGTGTTCACCATTTTCCGATGCAACTTTTACAGATAAATCGTAAATTTTCCACGAAGGGACTTCAACTTTCGAATGCTTTCCAATGTTGCGTTTAAGCCCTTTACCATCAAGGATCCTCTGGACAGGCTTAGCTACTCTAGTCAGTGATAGGCTAAACAGAAAGTGCTCTACATTGATGGAACGAGGACCCTGCATTCTTCTTTCAAGATAAGCAGCCTCAACAACATCAATCACTTCTCTATCAAAAATTCAAAAGCCATCACTTTCTAAAGGGGCAAGAGCTGCAACATGAAACATCCGCACCGCTAGGCGTTTAAATTCTTTCAATATAGCTAGCCCATCATGCATGCCACAGACAAACTCATCCAGCAATTTAATCGCAAACGCACGGGGTTCCGCATCCTCCGTGTAAAGCTTCAGGTGTTCAAAACCCCCAAAATCTTCAACCCGTTTATCTTCGGCCATTTTGGTAACATACTCAAATAGCTCCACGAATTTGACATCTTTCCAAATAACTCAGAGTATCAAGAACATGAGGTTTTGTGTCACGCACAAACTCTAACATCAGCTGCATTTTACGATGTCCCTTCAGCGGCGCATACTTCCTCATCTCTTCCAATGCAAGCTCCATCAAATGCAACTCATTACCATACACCGCGATAGGATGAATATCATATTCCCTTGGCAAGCCCTGAACCTCCCAGCGCTCGAAGTCTGGGTAACGAGACAGAATGGTATGAACCTTCAATATCTCTACAACATCGTGTTCCCTTAGGATAGGATCTTCTCTTACATTTATCGCACCTTCAGCAATGGCTATCAGAGCACCACGGTCAGGCTAACTCCCTTAGGATAGGATCTTCTCTTACATTTATCGTCCCTTCAGCAATGGCTATCAGAGCACCACGGTCAGGCTCTAATTGCCGCAGGCTATGACAGAACTTTGTATAACTATCAATGAGCATCTCCAAGTTAAATATTCTCTCGAAATCTTCCAGATCGAAAATGGTCAATACACACTGTCGCGAACAGATTCGTACAGCTTAGGCGGGAGTAGCTTCTGCCAGTTAGGAAAATAGAAGCAAACCATCCCTCGTAAGGTTAATGCTGCAACAGCCTTAGCAATCAGATATTTCTTTTCCGAGCATTCCCCTTCCATGATAAAAAAAAAAAAAAAGCATTCCCCTTCTGGCGTTGCCGCAGACCACAAACCGAGTTCTAAGGCCTCGGCCTCACACAAAGAGCTTCCTCCCGATCCCTTCAATGCAGCCGCCTCAGACTTCCTCTTTCTCTTTGGCTTAGACTCTGTTTCTAACTTTACCAAAAATCTCTCATTCGCTTAGACTCTGTTTCTAACTTCATATTGTTGAAGTGGATGGATCGATCAGTGGTAAAAGAAGCTCATGTCCCAGCCACAGCGACCCTTTAAGAAGGGGAGCTAATTTTGTAGTCTAATCGGTTATATGCAATTTACTACTTGTTCAAAAGAGAAAAAAAAAATCCCGTTGACGGGCTAACATAATAATCTAGAAAGATGGAAGAAGATTCTTTTGAAAAATCAATTTTGTCCCATCTGCTAGAGCTTGAAGAATTTCCAGGATCAGTATATTCAGGGCCAATATGTTGTTGTATCCTTGCGGATATTTCTCTTTCTAAACAAACAATTACTAGGACACCTATTGTGATTCCTAATACAGGAGTAAAATAGGAACAAACATCATACGACATCCTGTCGCAAACGTCTCTTAGATGTATCAGTATCCAACTTTTACTCTCTACCACAGATTATTTGTCATATTTTAAAAGTCGTGCAATTTTAAAAAATAAAATAAAGCAGAATCTTGCATAATTCTTTGACTAACTTTCCATACAAAGAACTGATCAAACTGAACAAATAATACCGGTCAAATGGAATTCCTCTCACAAACGTCTCTTAGATGTATTAGTATACAACTTTTACTCCCTGCCACAGATTATTTGTCATATTTTAAAAGTCGTGCAATAAAATAAAATAAAATAAAGCAAAATCTTGCATAACTCTTTGACTAATTTTCCATACAAAGAATTGATCAAACTGAACAAATAGTACCGGCCAAAAGGAATTGCTAATCAACGTATCTGAATCATATCATGTTGGTATCTCCTGTCCTTATCATGTCGGTGTCAATGCTGCATAGATACTCATGTTTACAAGGGTAAAATAGGCACGAGTCAGTTTATTGAAGGGAAGGAATGTGTACCATTTAACTTGTCGCAACTGGCACTAGCTTTAAATAGAGGAAGACCTTGATACGACAAAAAATTTATTAAGAAACTTGTTAAGGGTACATCAAGTCAAGGAAAAAAGGAAATAGGGGAAGACCTTCTTGCAAGTTTATTCTTACAAAAATGCTACTAACACAACATTTTCCACACAACATTTCACACAACATTTAAAACGACGTCGTTTTGATAAAAAAATTTTAAAAAGAAAAAAAAGGGTCTCGGAACAGAACAGAGGAAATCCCCCCCTTTCTTTTCCCCTTCTCGTTCCCTCCCCATGGCCATGGACGCTCAAAATTTTTAGAGAAGAGAGGGACGGCGCGACGACCGCCACCACCACCACCACCCACCGACGACGACGACGACACCGCTTCCCACCTCCACCGGTGACCACGCTTCCCACCTCCACCTCCAGAATCCAACCCCAGCGCTCCCCACAGCCGGCGACCGCCACCACCACCAGCTTCTGGCAGTCCGACGTTGTTACCTACGAAGGTTTCTCTCTCTCTCTCTCTCTCTCCTTGAACTGATTGCTGAGTTGCTCCACCATAAATTGAGTTTCTTGAAGAAAAAAAAACCCCGAATTCGAAAATTAGGGTTATGATTTTTTGCTAATCTTGGGCTTTGATGATGGAGAAAATTTCTGTCATTCTGTGTGTGGTTATTTATAGATGATTATGATGCCTTTGTTCATATACATACATGAACAATCTCCTGCCTTTTTTTTCAGTTGGGAATTCATGAATTGAGTTATTTTGGGGTTTTGTAATCAGTTGGGTTTAAGCACCCTAATAAGGGCTTTTCTTTGTTGTTTTTTCCTACTAATCTTCCCCATTTTGTGTTTCTTCCTTAGACTTCTTTGATTTTAATACAAATCAGTTTGCCCTAATTTTCCAAAAAAATCCTCTGTTCTGAGATTAGGGTTGCTCGAAAATTAGGGCTTTGAAAACCTGGAAATGGATGAAGGTATTGTTGTATCCTACCAGATTGGAATTGTTGTATCATACTTTCTTTCCTTAAATTAGGGCTTTTGTGTATCTAGAACTGTTTTTTTTTTTTTTGAGTAAAATATCTAGAACTGTTACATAGCTAGATTTGTTTCATTTTATAGAAAAAATCAGTGTGCTCTAACTTTTTAGAATTACTTCATATAATTGTTGGCTATCTGAGAATAGAGATTCATTTTATCCTAACATCCCCATTTGATTCATGTATTTACAAAGAACCAGGCTCCCTTATGTGTTGTTGATCATATTTGAACCCGATATTAGCAAGCCATCCTAAGGCTTTTTATGTACATACAGATGTTATGTGTAGATTTTAAGGCATATGATTTGTTTTCTCTATTTTATTGTGTGGATAATGCATTAGTTTTGTTATTGGATGTCAGATTGAATGTTGGGTTACGTAGAGCATTTGGTAATGCTATTAGAGCAAGTGTCTTGTGAAAATGGCTCATGTGTCGAAATGGTTCATGTGTCCCAATCCAATCCTACCAATCCTATAAGAAGACATTTATACATAGTTTTTTGTGCAACACAGTTGAAAGGAGAGAGACTAGCCTGGTGTTAACTCTTGAGTCCTAATGAGGCCCTAACCTTTGAGACTGCAATACTGCATCTTTGTTGGATTTTCATTATCCTTTACTTAATAGATAATTAGTACTATATTAAGGAAGTAGTGGACTTAATAGATAAGTGTTGAATGCATCATTTATAGCAACTTGTTGAGGTTACTGGAACCTGCTTGCTTCCTTTGAAGCAAGGATATTTGCTATGCGTGAAGGAAAGATGTTGTGATGTACCCAGGGGCGGACCCACCATAGGGCACGTGGGGTCACGTGCCCCCACGCCCTTAAAAAAAAAATTTATGATTTTGTATACATATATTATTTATGTTGAATGCATGTAAGTAGTTATATGTTGGTGCAGGGGTAAAGTTCTCCTCTTCTAACCAAGAGGTTGTGGGATCGAGACTCCACCATGCCCATCTGTACGGGACCCGGGGGCTCTGCTGCCCAGGGGGCACAGCAGCCCCTACCCACACCATGAAACGTTGCCGTTTTGGTTATAAAAATAATCTGCCACCAATTTGCAATCCTATGGAGCAGAAACGTGATTATGAGAGCTTTAGAGACAAAATTTGATTATGTCTCTTTAGAATAATATGATCAGAATAATAAGATCTTCACACCCATTTAAACGGATTAAAAATTGGAGCACTTAATTTTTTAATCATATTTTTTAATACATATTTTTTAATATATAAACGGTCTAAAAAAAATACTTAAATTTTCACTCCGTTTGAATCGGTGCAAAGATCTTGTTATTCTTATCATATTATTCTAAAGGGTCGTAATTCATTTTTGTTTATAGGGCTCTCATAATCACATTTCTTCTCCACATGATCCTAAACATATACTTAATATGACAAATGTAACTATATAAAATGACCACAATAGAACGCCAATTCATTTTTGTTGTCATTTTATATAGTTACATTTGCCATATTAAGTATATGTTTAGGATCATGTGGAGAAGAAATGTGATTATGAGAGCCCTATAAACAAAAATGAATTACGACCCTTTAAAATAATATGATAAGAATAACAAGATCTTTGCACCGATTCAAACGGAGTGAAAATTTATGTATTTAATTTTTTTAGACTGTTTATATATTAAAAAATATGGTTAAAAAATTAAGTGCTCCAATTTTTAATCCGTTTGAATGGGTGTGAAGATCTTATTATTCTGATCATATTATTCTAAAGAGACATATCAAATTTTGTCTCTAAGACTCTCATAATCACGTTTCTGCTCCATAGGATTGCAAATTTGTGGCAAGAATTGATTTTATAACCAAAACGGCAGCGTTTCAGTGGTGTGGGTAGGGGCTGCTGTGCCCCCTGGGCAGCAGAGCCCCTGGGTCCCATCTGCACGTGTCTTTTGCCTTTTTCCCAAAAAAGGCGTGTGTGTTTTTTTCCTTTTGCCTTTTTTCCCAAAAAGGCGTGTGTTTTTTTTTTCTTTTTCCAAAAGACAGTCAGGAAAAGGCAGTAGTGTGTGTGTGTTTTTTTCCTTTTTCCAAAAGGCAGTTAGGAGGTTGTTTTTGCCTATTTTCCAAAAGGCAGTAGAAAATGTGTGTATTTTTTTTTCCAAAAGGCAGTAAAAAATAATAGTGCGTACCTTGTTTTTTATACTATTCGTGGGTTCGAGTCTACCCCACATTACATTTGTATACTTTTTGTCCCCAAAACTGTAATAGTAGAGTTAGTAATAGAAAAATAGATGATGAACATGTGATAATGTTATTTTAATGCATTTAGTCAAGGTGCGCAAATTTGACCAAGTAGCTAATTATTAAAATACATATATACTTTAAAATTGTTAATTTATCATGAATGCTAAAATTATTTTGGAGTAAATGTGATTAACTGTAACTCGTATATTAGGGTTACAAAAAAAATTGGTGCCCCCGCTATGTCAAATTCCTGGGTCCGCCACTGGATGTACCTACCATCTTATTATATGCATTTAGCCTGATTTTAATTGTTTGAAATGATGCTGTTTTTAGCTTCTCATAGGTGATCAATCATCATTCCAGTTGACTAGTTTCTTTCAGCTCTGCTCGGACCGGGATTTGTTTAGGAATTTCTACAATGACGAGAAAAAGAAGATAGGAAACTTGGACCACTAAAAGGGCTCGAGGAGAAAGAATTGCTAGTGCTTGCAGCCAACAAAGAAACTTGGACCGAGATGATTCGTGAGTTTAAACAGAGAGATACTCCGCTTGGCAGTTCAACAACTTCGAGATGCCACATGCCGTTGAAAGAGATTGAAGCTATTCAAGTGAATCAAAGGCCAAGAAAATGATCAATTGTTTTAATTTGAAATATGAAGTTGTAATTTGTTGGAATATCAAGTTGTAGTATCAAGTTTTAGTTTTGCAAAATCTAACTTCGATTGTAGCCTATTTGTGTGACTATATTGTTTTATGGTTTTTGTTGGGAATGGAATTTGGCAATGGATTTTGGCTATGAATGTGGCTTGTGAATGGTAATTTAGAATAAGAAATGCCCAGGGTGGGCTTGTGCGTAATCTCATGTTGTTTCTATTGTTGTTATTGCTATACTGACTGAAACGCAAGATGTCGAGCTAGGACCAAAAAACAGGGGAAATCATGTCCAAATTTTTCAAGAACCAAATACAGTAGTATGATAATGTCGAATAGAATCTCATGTTCAATAATATCATGATCTCAACATTAAACAGGAGCAAAAAGAAAGTAAAGAAGTGGTGCAATTTTTTGAACAAAAGTATAATAACGCGTCTCATTAAAGAAGTCAACTTGAAACAAAAATCTCCAAACCATCTACCTTATGAAGGTCATTACAAGAGCAACAAGCAATCAAGTCTTCAAAGACACAAAAGGGGACACAGGACATATGACACAATATAAAACAATACAATGCAAGTGAACTACTCTTCAACATATTGATATTCCAAACTACAACAGATTGACCATTTTCCTTGGCCTTTGATTCACTTGAATAGCTTCAATCTCTTTTACTGTCTTTTCGAGTCTCCACTAGTCTTTGCAAGGAAGAACTCCAAGCATATACAATCTGTAACGCCCCGCGTTTTCGGAAGCAAAATAAAATAATTTCTTTAAGAAAATTTGCTAAATAAACATAATTTTCTAAAATAAAGGTTTAACTATTACAATCTCAAGATAAATCTATTGATTTAAAATACATTAACTTCAGAGCCGACTCTAGGCTTGATACGAATCCCAAGCATACTCGATCTTCGTTCCTGATATTCTTTCTGTGTCGAAACGCACCATCGTTGAATCTCTTCCATTGAATCCTGCGCCTTCTGGCAAATTGATCGCCGAAGCAATCGATTTACCAGGATACAGACGTATCCGTGAGTGATAAATCACCCAGTAGAATAATCCAACCCAACCACCCCTCTTACTTTACAGCTAGCAATTAAGCAGGATAAACATGGTACGAAGAAATATAATAGAGGTATTTCATATAAATCAGTTTATTACTATTCATTAACCTGACGTGTGATCTAAGATCTCACCGCGAGATCTTTCCTCCCTCAACCGCTAGCCATGCTCATTCCCATGAGTTCACTTCCCTTTGCTGTCGCAGGTACACCTAAGTTATATACCGAGTGTGCACCCCCAATAACTACAACAAGGGGAAAGCTTATCATGCCTGCATCACAACTAGGGTTCGCCTATCTTATAAACCACATCACAACAATCACAATCATCACTGGACTCTCGCCAGTCTATCAATTTACCACTGGACTCTCGCCAGGACTCGATTTTCCACTGGACTCTCGCCAGGACTCAATTTCATCACGTATCTCATCACATTTCAACATCACGCCTGCAGGCAATCTAAAACCAAACAAAACTTTCCAATTCATCCATTACCTAGCATCGTCTAGGTGATTTCTATTTCGCATACCACCCCATGTCTCTAGGGTCCAATCTAACATATCAATCAAAGGTTGGAATAATAAATAAGCAATCAGAATAATAATTGAAATAAACAATAAGCATAAAATCACGTAACCTTTTATGAATGGACCGTTGCCCTTAATTTTGTATGACCACACAAGTTATTAATAAAGCAAGGAACTTTTATGAAATAAAAGTTTTTATAAAAAAAGAAAGAATATAATCTAGGCTTGTATAAATATCTTTGTAAAATACTTTCTAATATAATAGATAAGGGTCAAATAATACTTTACATTATAATGACTTTATCATTTTTTTTATTACAAAATCCATTTAACATTTACGTTGAAAAATTAAAACGTATTGTTTACATAGATTTTTTTGGGTCTTAATCATTATTTAAACATAACTTGTATTTTCTAATTTGGACCGAAACACTATACTAAAATAGTCAATGGGGAAAACTGTAATTATATCATAAAATCTCAAATTTTCAACGTCCAGGAACACATAGGCAAAACGGAAAACTGGGTTTCGGTCGTGGCGATCGTCCCGATTGATTTCTTCCCCTCGAAACACTACAATTCAATACATTCACACATAATATACTTAAGGAGTAGTAGGAGAGGGTTGTTCTACCTGGGGTCCGGTCAAAAAGCGAGAAACGGTTTCCGAAACGGTTTCGGTAAAACGAAGATGTCGACGGTGAAACGGGGCACCGGTTGACTTCGGTGGTGGGTCGGAGCCGCGACAGAGGTGAGCTCCGGTTGATGGCTGCTCTGGTTGAGATGGCGGGTTCGGCTGATCGGTGGTGGTGCGGACCGATGGTGATGATGGTCGGCGATGATGGTGGAAACCGGCGGTGAGAGGTGGCTGGTGGCGTCGGGAGGGCAGGAGGTACGGAGGAGGTGCACGGTGGCTATGGCAACCGAGTTCTCTCTCTCTCTCTGTGCCGTGTGTGTGTGCTGGGAACAAAAGAAGAAGTAAAAAGGAAAAGACAAGAAGAAAAAAAAGAAGTAATGGAGATGGGGATGGGGCTACTGCAATTGGCAGAGGAGAGGGTGGGTTTCGGCTGGAAAAGAGGAAAAAAAAGAGATGTGAGGATGGTGGAGTGTTGGTGGGTATTTATAAGAAAATTCCGATGAGGGTGATAAATTCGTATTTGAAAAGGTTTCAAACTCTTGGGTTTTGATACGAGCGAGGTATGGACGAAAATTCTGATCAGGAAAGAGGTAGAGACCAAGTAGGAGAGGGAGAGATGGGAGGAGTTGTATGCACGCATGCAACTAAAAAAAATAAGATTAGATAATTTTTTGTATTTATCTAATTAAGGAAAATAATTTTTATTAATATGATTGATACTTTTTAAAAAGATATTATTAAAAAAAAAATTGGGTCAAAAATCCGGGTTGTTACACAATCCACATCGTCCTGCACTCATAAACAAATAGACAGCCATGAAAACTTGAGGGAGCTGAACTATTGTGCCCAGAAACTCACACAAGTACCCAAATAAACACAAACACAGTCAGCAATTGCCTACTCCAAGATTGATTTTAAGAATAAAACCTTTAACTTGAAACAGCATGCAGTTCAATCATTGCTAATAGGTCAATAGAGATACAAAACTGAACAGGATGCAGGTCATGGACTCCTTAATTAGTTGGCTTACTAACAATTCATAGCAGGATGGAGTTTATGGAACCACATGCCTCATTCCTCCAGGGAAGAACTTCACTTACACATTGCAAATGAAAGATCAGATTGGCAGCTTCTTCTATTTCCCATCTCTTGTTTCTCATTCAATTTCAAGCATATAACCATCAAAATACTGTACTTAAGTACAGTTTCAGCACTTAGAGATCACAGTTTCAGCATGAAACACATATTTCCTGCACCTAAGCTACACTTTTCAGTGCTTAGTTCTTAGGTTCAACATGTAACAGCACTTGAACACTCAACTCTTAATATTAATTTCTATTGCTTCTAATCACAAATTTCAGTTCCAATAGGAAAAAACAACAAAGAAAAGCCCTTATTAGGGTGCTTAAACCCAACTGGTTACAAAACCCCAAAATAACTCAATTCATGAATTCCCAACTGAAAAAAAAAGGCAGGAGATTGTTCATGTATGTATATGAACAAAGGCATCATAATCTACTCTACTTATAAAAACGTGAAGCCCACCGAAGTGTTTCCCACACTTTTATCTTCCAAAAATACCCTCGCAAAACCTTGAAATAACTTATCAGCCCCTAATTAGCCTCCTGTTCTGAATCGTCTTCCGGAATATTGCACCGTTCCCCTTTCGCCTTCTGCGTCAATCGTCATCTTCCGTGCGAGCATCGTTTTGCGAACGACACCCAAGTTCAAAACCAACCAACGTCCAATTCCCGCACCTCCAAACCAAAGAAGTGCATCCGACTGTCGCACCAAAGCCCATCAAGTCCACGGCTTCCCCACCCTCAGATGACTCTCTTGCGGCGGCCAGAAAGTTCTTCGTCAGCTATTGAACACCGCCCAGAATCCAATCGTGCCGCAGTTTCTACCATCTCACACGTAAGCGTTCCCTTAATGTGTAAATCTAATGCTTAGTTTTGGATTATGATCGTTTTAGTCATAACAAATAGTTTTTGCACTTAAGATGTTCGATAAATGGCTTCTATTAGAATCAACGAGTCAAACAACGGGTGGTGAAGTGCACAGTCACCAATCCCAAAAACAACTTACGGAATTTTAATGAAGAAAGCATTTTCACCCTTCTGATGGAAGATATTTTACTTGGAAAATGTTTAACTCCACTTTTATGCAGCCAAACAACGGCAGATACGTAGAAAACATTTACCCGAAAATATTTTACTCCAAAACAAATGGAGCCTAATTCTCTACAAATAGAATACTTCGGCAAATTATTTGGCGTTCTTTTTTCCTATTAATGATATGTTTTCTAACATTATTGTTTTATATGTCCATCACATTTATAAACTGTACGTGCCCGTTCATCACAATGGTGTTTGGAATTTGACCATGATTCAATTGTGCAAACCGATTTTTTATGTTCTTATTTGTTTCTCCCTATTTGAAGAAAAAGATAATAGAAGCAAAAGAGTGATGACAAGATCTTCTAATGAGAATACATTTTATGTTGTTCCCTGTTTGAGTGTAATGGCAACATTGCTAGGCACTCTTGGCTCCGCAAGGGGGGGACTCGAGCCCCTGCATAACTCTAAATATTTTCGCATGTTATACTAATTTTTAGGTTAATTATGGAAAATTCTATGTGATTTTCCCCTGCAAGTCCCTTGAGGGAAAACAATTCTTAAAATTTCCATGTTAGATGAAAATCCCTAAAATTTCAAGTTATTAATCACTTTTTAGGTTTCGTGTATAAAGCTAGACTGTGGCTACACACATACCCACAGTAATCATTTTCTCAGACCTGGCATGTAGCATTATTTACTTACAAAATGTATTTTTTGTTATCAAAATGAATATACATAGGATTCGGGCCCCTACTGGACACAAATCCTACGTCTGCCACTGGCTCTCCGTACTTGGTTGTTGAAGAAGGCATCGAGTTAGTGCGCATTGAGAGTTTTGGGATGTGATTTGTCTAATGTGCGGCTTATGTGCCATTGTGAATGATCATCTGATCATATCCATTGGGTGGCCTTGGTTCATAATTGAATATTGCCTCGAAAAAGCAAACGTGTGGTGGTGACAACTCTTCAAATAAACTACTATTGGGTAATGGAATTGTATTTGTGGTGAAAAATGTGAAGGTATGTATTGAAAATTTACTAAAGTATATTCGAAAATGCAGGTGGAGTCTGAAAAACAAAAGAAATTGACCTCTCTTCACCCTTTATTTGGAGGGTAACAGTCGGCGGGAGCTCAATTTCAAAAAGGGAAAAAATTACTTGTGCGCACCAATTTTTGTTTAAAAAAACTTGTTACCCTTCAATTCGATGTGATGACCTGATTTGTTTTGTTCCAAATTCGAGTTTAGCTTTCCTTATTCCCCTCATACCCACTGTCAAGGAAACTTTTACTCGCTGTTTTCAAAATAGTTTTTCCTATTTATGAATAAAACAGTCTTGGTCTTTTTATTATATTGCATTCTATTTTTTTAGAAGAAATGGTTGTTCATAATTGAAATTAGAAGTATGTTTAAATTAGAATGTTGTGATAATTGCTTGTTTTCAGATATCAAGATTTATATGTCAAGGGAGTTATATAAGTTGTCCTTGTGTTACTTATCAAAAAAATAAGTTGTCCTTGTGTCACAACTTACAGCCTTTGGGTTTTGACGATGATATCCTTTAAAACTAGAGGCACAACTACTGTATGTGATGTTGGACCTTTGCCTCTACAGTTGTTGATTAGATTTCTAACATCGTGTTTCGTTACATTTAATGAATTAATGCTCTAAAGTTCGAAGTGGAAGAAAGAGAAAGCTACCGACCGTGAGGTTATGGAAATAGCTCAAGAAAGGCAAGCACAGTACGACCCTTCCCAAATTCAGTACCATCAATGCCATTAACATATACACTGGTGGAGAGGTGATATCATTGCCTATTTGGCCATGTTCTCAAAAACCTTTAACATATAGGAGAATTTGCACTTACACTGCCTGTACTATTACTGATTTGAAGATAAACTCCTTGTACTTCAAATTTAAGTACTTACACCCCTTATAGGTAAGTGCAAATTACCCTAACATATACACTGGTGGAGAGGTGATATCATTGTCTACTCATGTTGTTGGGTGAACTCTTCAAATGCTTGGTTTACTAAGAAAAGCAATGTAGTGTTTCCCTTCTCCATCGTTTGCTTCTCACTTGCTTTGTTTTGTCAGAGGTCCTGGGGATCAAGGTGGTTTCTAAACCTGGTATTTATTTGGGGGCGTCTTTAGATTTTTCGGGGAAAAAAGGTAATATGTTTAACTCAGCTCTTCAAAAAATCTCTGCTAAATTACAAGCCTGGAAGTCTCCATCTCTTAGGTTTGCGGGAATGTGTGTTCTGGTTAAACATACCCTTTCTACCATCCCTCTTTACTTGTTATCTTCCTTTCGGGCTCCATCTTATCTTATTGATCAAATCCATCGGATTATCTGAAATTTTATGTAGAGAGGAGGTATCTGAAATTTTATGTAGAGAGGAGGTTCAGGGCGTGCTTTTCATTGGAAGAAGGGGTCTGCTCTTTGTCTCCCAAAGAGTTTGGGGGATTGGGGTTCAGAGACTTGAATTTGTTTAATCAAGCTCTTCTTGCGAAAGCTGCCTGGAGAATTGTCAAATTTCCTGAGTCGGTGTTCTCAAAAGTTATGCTTTCGAAATATTGTTATAAATCTCATTTTCTCCCTTTCAAACCAAAGTCCAATTGTTCATGGGGTTGGCGTAGCATCTTGCGGGGAAGGGATCTTTTGTTTTTTTTTGTTTTTTTGTTTTTGATCCGCGGAAGGGATCTTTTGTTGAAAGGGATGAAATGGGAGGTGGGAGATGGATCTCTCTTCTGATCCATTTCAGGATCAATGGATTTCTTTGATTCCAAATCCTTATGAATCTGTGTTGCATGGCCTCATGGTGATTTAGTCAATTCAAGGTCGCTGATTTAATCGATTGGGAGACCAGGTCTTGGTGTGTTCCCCTTTTGTCTCTTATGTTTCCTCCAGAAGTTGTAAAACATATCGTCATCATCCCTATTTTGGGGTGTCCTAAAGCTGATAATTTGGCATGGGAATTGACCAAGGATGGGTCGTTTACAGTTAAATCAGCTTATTTTCTAGCCTTAAACACATCAATCAGTCTGCTTTTGTGGGAGGGAGAGTTAATGAAGCTTTCTTGCAAAGATTTTGGGCTTTCAATATTCCTCCCAAGTAGGCTATGTTTATATGGA
Source organism: Rhododendron griersonianum (assembly GCA_018127125.1). Taxonomy (NCBI): domain Eukaryota; kingdom Viridiplantae; phylum Streptophyta; class Magnoliopsida; order Ericales; family Ericaceae; genus Rhododendron; species Rhododendron griersonianum. The sequence continues at coordinate 59,247,720 of CM030791.1, forward strand.
GTTGATTCATAGAATCATTCCAGAAAGTTCCAACCTGGAAAGGAGAGGCATGGATGTTGAGCCTCTTTGTTGTAGATGTAGCGGATCAAGAGAAACTGTTGTGCATTTTCTTCTGGAATGCCTGTTTTCCAAACGCATATGGAGGGCATCGAATCTGGGTTTTAATTTTGACATGGGGACTCCTGTGAGGGTGGAGGATTGGCTGGCTGAGTGGGTTAAGCAAGCTCCTTCTAGAAAGCTTATCCTAGAATCCTTTGTGTTGCTTGGGCCTTATGGTTACATAGAAACAGGGTTCAATTTGATAATCATTTTGTGCATCCCACAGATGTTAAGGATACTTATAAAGCCTTATTTGTTCAGGTGCTACAGAGTCAAACAAAAGTGCTCACTGAGGAAGATTTTCATATGATGCTTGAAACTGATGACAGGAGGGTTGGTGTGGGTGGTTGCAAGGCTAACATTAGTGTTTTTGTTCTAATGACTTGATAAATGTTAGTGATAGGAGAATAAAGCTATGAGTAGATGGAGCATGGCAGAAGGAGGATCTCATGGGAGCTGAGCAAGAGGTTGAGTGGCGAAGCGGGAAGCTGGCGATGCTTTCTGCAAACATGGCAGAAGCTAAAGCTTGTTTGGAAGCTGTGACATGGTGCCTTGATCAAGCGATCGGGATCCTCATAATGCCACTGTTCTCATGGATAGCTTGCTATTGGTGAGGTTTTTGCGCAAGTATTTGGTTCCAGATATTTCAGACATTTGGTTGTTATCTACTAAGTTTTCTTCCTTATCGGTTGTAAAAGTTAATCGTTCTGTAATCCAAACTGCTCATAAACTGGTAGAAGCCACCCTTAAAGGGGTTGGTTAGCATGTATCTGTTTTTATTAGTAATGATATGCGTTTCAAGGTTCTAAAAAAGAAGAAGATATACTTGATGAATAGCATTCCTGTGTTTCAAGGTTCTAATGCTGTTCTCGAAGAAGGGCTGCTGGATTTGATATAAACGAGAATAGCTTTCTAGATAAAAGCAAGATTTGATATACCTGAAATTTCAGTCTATGTTTTTATCAAAGGTGCTTGGGTGTCATAAAAAATTTAAGGTCAGAACAAACAGTTTAGTTCGATGGCTTGTCCTACTAATTTATACGTTTAGTGTAACGATTGTGGTTGCTGTAGTTTCAAGGTCTTCTGCCAGTGACCTTTCGTTATCAATGCAAGCTGCGATATCTTAAAATTAAGGTGGAGTTTGGAGAAAGTATAAAGCATAAGTTGCCATTGATTCTAATGGGTAGATGGAAATGAAGCAGTGAGCAACTCTTGCACAATTCAAAACGCTCTTGCAATGCCAACTTGTGTTGCCATGTAGATCGACAACCCTCGAAGTTCGACATCTTTTGTTGAATCTTTTATGGGGGGTCATAATTTTCATGCGTTTTGTGTTGTGATGTCGATCGGTTGATTATTGATGGGTCTTTTGACAGAGCTTCCCAAGCCAGTCTTGCATATTTGATAATGCTCTTGCATTACTCAATGCTCTTGGATATTTGACCGGTTTCATTTCAATGGGACCAGTCAACTATATTTAAACATCTATAGGTGCTGTTCTACCACAAAAACTATGTTGTTGGATACACCACATTACCTTTTTTTTCTAAAAATCCTTGTATAAATACCAAACATTTAAAATGTAGTAGATCCACGTGCAAAGCACGTGCATCTTTACTAGTCATCTATAAATAACCACACACAGAATGACAGAAATTTTCTCCATCATCAAAGCCCATGATTAGCAAAAAATCAGAACCCTAATTTTCAAATTCGGGGTTTTTTTTTCTTCAAGAAACTCAATTTATGGTGGAGCAACTCAGTAATCAGTTCAAGGAGGGAGAGAGAGAGATAGAGAGAGAGAGAGAGAGAGAGAGAGAGAGAAACCTTCGTAGGTAACAACGTCGGACTGCCAGAAGCCGGTGGTGGTGGCGGTCGCCGGCTGTGGGGAGCGCTGGGGTTGGATTCTGGTGGTGGAGGTGGGAAGCGTGGTCACCGGTGGAGGTGGGAAGCGGTGTCGTCGTCGTCGTCGGTGGGTGGTGGTGGTGGTGGCGGTCGTCGCACCGTCCCTCTTTTCTCTGAAAATTTTGAGCGTCCATGGCCATGTGGAGGGAACGAGAAGGGGAAAAGAAAGGGGGGGATTTCCTCTGTTCTATTCCGAGACCCTTTTTTTTTTTTTAATTTTTTTATCAAAACGACGTCGTTTTAAATATTTTGGAAATGTTCCAACAGGACCTTCTTGCAAGTTTATTCTTATAAGACAGCCTATTAGAAACGTTTCTTAGCTGTATCCATATCCTATTTTAAAAGTCGTGTCATTTTCTAAAATAAAAAAAAGTACAGCCTTGCATTATTTTTGGTACCATATTAAAGAACTAACGAAAATGAACAAACAATATTGGACGAATCTCTTTGCCAGTTGACCTATCTCTTTGTCACATCACGTTCGTATCACGTGTGCTTGGCATGTCCGTGTGTTAATCCTGCATAGTTACCATTTTAAAGGTATAATGTGTAAATGCGAGACTGACACCATTTTAAAGGGAAGGAATAAACAGGGGAAGGTCTTCTTCCCAAGTTACTAGATCACATTTGATTGGTTTCATCACAGAGATGACAAATCAAACATTACAATCAGATCAAATACCCAAATCTTCATTTCTTTTTTTTTTTGATGGGTACGTCGGTAATCCAATCAACTAAAAACGAAATCTAATATTGCTGAAAGCTACTCAAGAGAGAGAAACAGAGACATACATATGAGACCTTGTTCTCTATCTGTTACTACGAATTTCTGAGAGAGATGGGGTTAACGAAGTGGATCAAAAAGTTGTTCACATGGAAGAAAGACAAGGAGAAAAAACCAAGCAGTACTCAGGCGAATTCGTCAACTAAGTCCGGAATTTTCACCAGGAGTGCTTCGGTTCGTAATCGCGTGCCGTCGCCGGAGAGTCCGAAGGAGAGCGACCGGAGATCGCCACCCCTCGTCCCCGTCGTTCGGCCGGCGGACCACGGGGTGCTGGAATCGTGGATGGAGCAGAAGAAAGCGTTTGCGGTGGCGGCGGCGGCCGCCGAGCTTGTTGGGGCCGTCGCCTACAGGAGAGGTCGTGCTGTTGAGGAGGCGGCTGCTGTCATGATCCAATCTGTTTTTCGTTCTTATTTGGTACGTATGTACACGCAATCAAATTTCATTAACATATATGGTTTTAAATCACGGCAGGAAGAAACATAACGGTACTAGTGATAAGGGAATACCGACCATATTAGCCGATACATAGGTAAATAATAGTATCGAAAGTCAAAAATCTGTTAACCGCTACGTAATGGCCGTGTTGAAGACTCTAGTTCATTATGACGATAAGCAGTTGATTAGGGGTAAATATGAGAATGATAATTTCATTTTCGGAGAGAACTAAAAATAAAAAAAAAATCCGATGAATAAGAACAATAAAATCCGGTGAACTATAAAGACTAATCACAGTTTAGAAAACGCGAATGATGTTCGTATATTGTTTACAACTTGAGTTTTTTTGGAGAGTACTAAATGAACTATATTACAATTTAATTCGTTTACCATAACGATGATCTTAAGTGTTTGGTCAAGTGGGTATGAGAAAGCAATCGTCCTCCATGAGATTGCATGTTCAAATCGCACAGAGGCCAAACGTTCCAAAGCCTAGGGTTATTGGAGGGTTTGTCCGGTCTTGAACTTCAGGAACTCGGAATTAGTCGAGGTGCTGCAAGCTAGTCCGAACATCCGTTATTGAAAAAAAGCTACACTAGCTCAATCACCAAGGAAAAATACGTGTTGGCCAACTCCAGGTTAAACTCGGGGCCTGTATCCATGCCTATATATGAAGTGCTTTGTTGGTGGTGTTCTTGCAGGCTAGAAAAGCATTGAAGACCCTGAAAGGGCTGGTGAAGGTGCAGGCATTGGTGAGGGGTTATTTAGTGAGAAAACAAACCACAGCGACCCTCCACAGCATGCAGTTACTTGCGACGGCCCAAGCTAGGGCACGGTCTCAGAGGATCAGAATGGCCGATGAATCGAACTCTAGTTATTGGATACAGTCCAATCGCAGAAAATCCGCGGATAGGAGGTCCAGACAATCAAGTTATGATCAGGTGAGTCTCATTTCTTCGAGACTAATCAAATCGTGCTATTTCCAGGAAAATTCGTTTTCATGTTGGAATTTGGACTAGGAATTAGAAAGGCTTGATGATGTGGTCTGTTTGAGGTGCAGTGATGCTACAATCAATGAAATTTTAAACATAAAGTACTTATCTTCCATATGGTTGATGCAGGAAATGGACCGGGGCATGGATGGAAACATCAGGATTGTGGAAATGGATGTCGGGGAATCGAAGCGAAGCACGGACAGCGGAAAGAGCCGCTCCAGCCACCCTCAAACAGCCCACACAAATCACCGACCCTCCAAAGGACCTGCGACGAATCGCGCTCACTCGAAGCAAGAATGCCGGGAGCACTTACCCGTAAAACCATCGGCACTCGTACACTCTAGCCCGAGATCCCGAAGCATGCGTCTTGATCCTGACCGCTACTTTGACGCGGCACAAAGCAGCCCTCAGTACTCGTCCTCCGCGGCGTTCATGCCCGAGTACCCCTCTTTCGGCGACCAAACATATCACCGAGTCTTCACAAACGTTGCCTACGCAGAGCCTGAACGCCAAGACACATCCCTACTACAACCATCGGCCCTCGGGGACTCTAGCCCGAGGACCGAAAGTGGGCGTTTCAATGACTACTACTTGGACACGGACCAAAGCAGCCCTTATGGCTCATCCGCAACGTCCAAACCCGAGTATCTCTCGTACGACTACAACGCGATGGCTCCGGCTTACATGGAGAATACGGAACCCTCTAAGCCGAAATTGGTGCGGTCGCTAAGTGCACCCAGGACGGGACCCGGTTCGATTGTGGGAATGTTTAGTAGGAAGAAGGCCCCACAGGCTGAGACGAGACCCAATTTGAATCGGGTCTCGTCCCAGCTTGCTGGGGTGGGTGGGTCGACGGGTAAAGAGAGGGACTTTGGATCTTCTCGTATTGGTCATGCAAATACCGTCAATGGCAAATCTCGCAGTAAGTAACGAATTGTCATTACTTATTATTTGTTATTTTCCGTGTTTTGGAAAGCAAAATTGATTAAAATTTCACGCGAACTCCTCTTTTCATCAAGTTTTTTTTATTGATTATTTTTTTTTTTATTTTGAAAATTAGAAAATTTATTTGGTATTGTTTAGGGAACCACTGGTTTAGGAGTTAAAAGTTGATTTTTGGTGCATCTAGGAACCACGGGATCCTCAGCCACAAAAGAACATAGAAATCTCAAAAGTCAAAACATGAGAACCGCCGAATATATTCTTGTGTCTGAGAATCACTTAATACACGTGCAAAGGACCTTGAGCTGAGGATGACCGCTATTTCGCTTAAATTGCTAGTGGTTTGGTCAATCTTCGCACCGGTTTAAATAGATTGAAAATTGGATCATTTAATTTTTTAATATATAAACAGTCTAATCCGTTTGAACCAATGCGAAATCTTATTTTTATGATAATTTTATCTTAAAGTATCATAATTAATTTTTCATCAAGTTTTTTTTTTTTTTTTTTAAAGAATTTTTAGAGATGGATCTTCAGCCTAGTTTTCTATGTTTCCTAGAAAAATGAAATCAATCAAGTTCGCGGATCAAAAAAAAAAAAAATTCTCAATCAAGTTCATGATTCATTGCTTTTTGACAATGCAGGTACATGGAGATGGAAATAGGTACTGAATCAAAGTACTTTCCCAACTAAAATTATGGCTGGATGCTGCAAATTTCCATACTGAAGACTATATAATGGAGTATTACTTTCCCCGTCCCAAATTGATAGTCCACTACGACAAGATGTGTAATTCTCAATTCTTGTTACCAAGGTGGGGTTTGGAATGAATTACAGTTGTATTTTTTCCGTCACCGGGTGAACTTTTTTCAGTTTTTGACTAAACTATTTATGAAGCTCATGATGTTAATCCACATTACCATGTCATCCTAACCAAGTTAGGAAATTACAAACCTAGACTTTGCGTCGATCCCACACATCGCCCATAACTTACAATTTCGTCTAGTCCACCCGCTAGACACACGACTTTTTTAAGCGGCTTAAGACACAATCAGATGTAATTACCCGAGTAGATAAAATTTTGAAGATTTGGCAATGAACATATACTAGTTAATTGGAATCTCAATGAAAATACTACTCCACCACTTACTTTGCCTCTAGCATTTCCCCCCACAATTACCAAAATGATGCATCCTTGGCCTAAGATGGGAACGGGGCGGTAGTGTGTCGTATTGTAAGGGATGATGGGAAATTTGTATACTTTTTGTGTTAAAGTGATGACGAAGAGATTGTCTTATTCACGGAGGTTCCATGAACAAGCCTTTTACGGAAAAGATGTGATCTCAGTCGTCCGTTTCGGCAATCAACGGTTGAGATTTGTTTTCAATTTATGACAAGTATTAAACATTTCTTACCATTAATAGTTTGTTTTCAATCTGAAACGTCCAAAACACTTTTGGACGGCTAAGATTGGCCTCGGTAAACTTTATTTACAGAACCTCCGTAAATAAAGATTTTCCCGATTACGAAATAATGAAATCAAAACCATCTAAATCATATCATAAATAACCAAGGCCTTTATAATAGTTGTATTGCCTTTTGTATTGAGAGAGAGAGAGAGAGAGAGAGAGAGAGTTGAAGGGAGCAAGAGAGGCTCCTAGCTCCTTCGGGAGTTAATCGAGTTTCAATTTCTTCTTTTGCCCAAACTGGCATGGAAATTCTTTGAAAGAAAAGAATCAAATATACTCCAATTTTTATGGGGTGGAACAAAATCTCTCTCATTTCTCCTTTGAATCGATTCTGCTTTTTGCCTTCCATCGAAAGACCAAAAAGAAGAAGAATAAATCGACTTCGAAAAAGAAATGGCAATCGAAAAGGAAGAAGAAAAAATAAAAGTAAGGCTCTGTTTGTTTGGGCATAAAATATTTTTCGGTAAAATGTTTTACCTATTTTTCGATGTTTGGTTGTGTAAAAAATGAGAAAAACATTTTACATTAATTGGATGAAAGTGACTTACCCTTAAATATTCCGTAAGTTTAAATCACGAAAAATAAAAGTTTAAACTTTGTTTTTTGAAAAAACATTTTACATCGAAACAAACGGAGCAATATCACTTAAATATCACCCTTCCTGCATTTGTAGTAGTAAAAGTACTAATTACGATAGTATAATCAATTTTTCTCTTATTTGATGGACTCAGTTTGAATAAATTTCAATTTTATATACCTGTAGTGAAGGTGAGTGCTACATAATTTTTGGTGCCCCTCGGTTTCGGAATTGGGAAAATGACGGTCCAGGACTTGTTTTGATAATTAATACCCGTCAAGGACATTTTCAGCATTAACAAATGTTCTCAGCATGTTCTTAGCGGATAGTAATTATCAAAACACGTTTTTAGCCGTCATTTTCCGAATTTCCTGGAGGTCCAAAAGCGATCGCTTTGCTCGCTTCTTCCAGGGCCGGCACTGTCATAAATATGGACTTAATAATAATGTATACAAACTTGGGCACACTAGCTGCACATTGACCTTGAAATGACATTTAACACAACCTGGGCCTTTGCAAGTCCTGGGCTAGCCCAGAGAAAAGCCCACCACATGTTCACGTCTATCTTGACCGGGAAAATTCATGGCCAGCATCATACCGAACGGCCCGGTGCCAAATAGTATTTAGTTTCTATTAATCTGGTGTCCGGGCTAACTTGTGTGCATCTTGATTAATCTTGAGATCCTTAAACTAAGGATCGGGCATACCTTTAGTGGTCCGAAGGTTTAGAACGTTTTGCTCCAACGACCTTAAAAACACGAGAAAATGGCGGGCCGGTCCTACTTTTGAAGATTGTAGCTCAGCAAGTCTCATGTGTATAAGTGCAATGTTCCACTAAAACTCCCCACGCGCCCTTATAATCCCCTGCCGAATTTAATGCGCGGTCCCACCTCCCTCTTTCTCTCTCTCCTGTCACTTTCTTTCCATCTTTTCTCGTCCACCTCTCTCGATCTTCCTTTTTCTCTTTTGCCAGCTAATAATATGTTTGACTTTGCTCTCCCTCTCTCTCTTCCTTACTTTTTCCTCTTGCATGTTTCTAATTTTGGTTTTACATGTTTGATCTTTAAAAATATAAAACAAGCTCATATTAAATGTAAAATTATATATCAAAAAAAGTTTTTTTGTTGTAGGCTTTTATTTTGGGCATGCCAAAAACAATGTGAGTTAGAGAAAAGACTAGGCAATCGTCAAGCCAAAACTAGGACTTCGGGTTAATTGGTGTTGTGCAGTGAGGCATGTTGCGCAACTCTGAGCTGTCGAGCCGTTCGGAAGTGCGCAGCACGGTGCTGCGCACACCACATCACTGCACAGCACCTTCTCCATTCGCTGAAAGATACAGGAAGATAATGCTGAGGAGTTAGTTATCTTTGACCCAATATACACTCATAGAAAGCCAACTAATCAAAAAAAATTCAAACCTGATTAAACTTGCATCGGATGCATATAAATCACGAAGTCTGAAATACACCTTAATTATAATAGTGCGAGTTCCCACGACCTATTTTGACAATCTGAGCTAGTTATTTTGGCACAAATAATATGCATGTCGAGAGCTACAAAATGAATGATTCTGATTGTCGATAAGTGTTGTGAAACTCACTCGATCTATAATGGTGGTGTGTTCGGGAGGTGTGTGAGTAGAATTACCCTTACCTAAATTACGCATTTGTTTTTGTTAACTGTACGAAACCATTTTAAGCAACCAACAGAAAGTGCAAAGGCAGGAACTTAATAAGTTTGACCATTGTAATCACATAAAATTAATGTGGCTTAAAAACTGAAAAACTTAGGCATAGACATTCAAACCCTATTCCGTTTAGGTTTTGAGGGAGGTTTTTAAGAGTAATGAGTAAAGAAAGATAGAAAAAATTTATCGGGGACCATGCGCAGGAGTTTTGAGTCTCCTAAACGAACAAGCCCTCATATTTCATATCCAGGTTTGAGTCTCGAGAGCCCCCCTTCCCACCTAAAAAAAAAAATTCTTGTCTTGTTTACCCTTTCGAGCTATACTTCTATTAAACCAATCAAAAGTCGAGCTTGAGTAACTTGATATTTATACATTAAATGCAGTAAAACACTTTTAATGAGCTTAAAAATAGGGGAATGATTTTCACACTGCACTTTTTTATAAATGCACTCCATTTTTTTGTCTTTTACACATAAAAGTTGCACTAAAAAACAAGGAATGAAGTGCATTCGGTCTGTGGACAACTACCTTGCCCCCATGAGGTTTTTCTCTCTCTGATGTTTAGGCGTTTTTCCGCCTCTCAGATTAATAAAATCTTCTCCCTATATATTGTCAAAAAAAAAAAAGTGCATTCGGAAAGAAAGAGTGTGAAAATCATTTCCATAAATATATAATCCAAGTTTTTCTGGTTGCCCTAACGATTCGATCTCACTCATTAATTAATAAACATAAAACTAAAAACTAACTTCTGTTTTTTTTTTTCTCGAGGGAGTTTTTAGTTGTTAAGAATTCTTCGTCGAAAGTTCCAAAGACCTTTCGTGATTTGGTTCGGTAGTTGGCTGTGGAAATTCCGACATTCTAGAAGTAACTTCAAATTCGTTTGGGCTTTGAATTGATGTACTCCTACAAGCCTGCCCTGAAAAAAAAAAAAGAGACAAAATCTGAATACACTTTACTGCACCCTTATGTTGAGCCTATTTGCGGGCTCTTCTCGAGCATGCAGAGATGATTGGGATCGTTCCAAGTTACTGACCTTTATGTTGAGCCTATTTGCGGGCTCTTCTCGAGCATGCAGAGATGATTGGGATCGTTCCAAGTTACTGACCTTTATGTTGAGCCTATATGCGGGCTCTTCTTGAGCATGCTGAGATGATTGGGACGTTCCTTAAACCATCTCAAGAACATCATTCATAGTGAAAAATCTTAGCTTGCTTAGGTTTATAGATTTGCTGTGTATCGATCTCTTTTAGTAACTAATCCACAATTAATAACTATACCAATCGCACAATGGATAGCAACCAATCGAAGAACAATCAAATGGCGCACAAGGTTTATTCTTAGAGATGTCTGTCGGATGCGGTACACATGATCATTTCGAAGTCCATTTATCTTGAAAAAAAAAAAAACTTCGAACCCATTTATTCCATTTGTCAAAAGATAAGTGGACTTCGAAATTATTATATTACCATTCAAAACTAACAAATGCGAAATTCTTTTGAGTAAAGACAAAATAAGAAAAAGTCCCAGAAATCTTAGCGGAACCTGGCTGGCCTTATGTGTAATGTGTAGACAATTGGGATTTTACCACTGTCTCCTGTACGTATTTCTGCAACAAATTTCACACGTACGCCTTGCTTGACGACTTCACTGATAATTAAATTCTCATTTATTATTTCCCCAAGTCGTCTTCTTCTTCTTCTTCTTCTTTTTTTTAAAATTAGATTTGGTACTTTCTCCATTTTTTTGTACCAAACCTTTGTTGGTTGACTTGAACAAGTTTTCTACCTTCCTAACGCAAGTGGGGTTTAAATTAAAACAAATATTACGTCACAAGAAATACCAAACCCAAGTAAAGAAAACAAGTTTTGAAGAAGCATGTTGGAATATTGAACCATTTTATATTTATTTGTAATTAAAAAAATTAAAAGTAATTGAGTTTTTCCAGCTGCTGAATTCACCTGTTGAACTTTGTCTAAAGGCTGTAGATGAAGATCAATAAATAATGTTCTTTTTTAAGCTGGCTGCTGTTGACGGAGGTTGGCGTGGTGGTTTGGGTGGTGGCTGCAGAGATAGCTAGGGAGTGGGCGGCGGTTTGGTTGTTGTTGGTAGGGTTGGGTTTTTTTTATTTATTTAATGGGCTTGTCCCATTAGGTATTTTGGACTTTGGCCCTTTAGATGTGGACTTATCCCTTTGAATTTTCTTGGTTAGTTTTTTGCCAATCGAGGGATCGGGTATTGGACTGGGCGCAAAGGATTGTTCTTAGCTTAGTTTAGGAATATGATCTCGTTCTCTTTATTCCTGTTAGTCTTTGTATAACCATTTCAAAAATCAATTAAAAAAATTTGCCGTTTTAAAAAAAAAATGGACGATTAGTGCATACAGGACTTCGTGCCAATTTTAATCTGGCCACCTGGTCTAGACACTACTCAACCTTTTCTCTTTGCGTAATCCAAAACGGTTTCTACCAATTGCAACTTTAGTTTGGTGGCCATATATGATAAACCACAACTCCTTCCATAGCTCATTTGCAGAAGCTTTCGCTAGCTAGCTAGCTGGGAGGGTGATCCAAAAGCTTTTGCTTGTGGTGAAAGTCTCATACTAGAGAGACTTGGCTAGTAAGGTACTTACCAATACCCTCCTAACCACATATAATTAAAACTTGTTCAAACTAAAGCCAAAGAAGGTTGGTGGAAACAGGGGCGGAGCCAGGAATTTTGGTTAGTGGGGTTAAAAATTACTAGATTCATATGCAATATATTTTTCTACGCACAGATTCAAAAATAACTAAACTAGAAGGTTAATTATAAGATTGATATGCACTAATAATTCATTTTTGCTTTATAATTGGCCCCAAAAGACTTGTCATATTTGAAAAATAATACATGATAGTCTCATTTCTAGCACTATCAACTCTCGAAAAGAAGAGAACGTTTGGAATTTCTATGCACTTAAAACAAGTTGGGGCAATTTAGAGATTTTTTGTGGGATCAAAATAGCTAAATTACATATATTCCTACGAAAATTTGGGGTAAAAATTATACCTATCCCTGCGAAAAATTTGGCAGCCAGTGGGGTCGGCCGCCCTCCCTTATACCCATGTGCCCCCGCCCCTAGTGGAAACCCCGAAGGTTATAAGTCTGGTGGTCAAAATCTAAAACATCATATTTGTTTCTTCCTATATGTCTCAAGTTTGAAATCTCTTTGATGCTAATAAGCTCTTATATATAGGATGAATATATATAAGGACCAGCTTTAAATGGACCTCTCTCCATTGATCGAATTGGTCTCATAAATTAGTTGAGGTGTGCGTAACTAACCCAATTAACTTGAGTTAATGAAAGTTTTTGGGAAGATCCTGATCATGCAAGCTTGATGGAGATCTTCATTGATCAAATATATACAAAATGGTTAAAAAACAAGAAAAATTGTTTCTCAAAGCTTCCACGATTACATACTTAATTTGTCAATGCATGCAAGACAAGCTAGCTAGAATACTGGGTAAAACATATACATAAACATAACCCTACACAAGTCCTTAAATCATTGGCTTATTGAACTGGCGTTATATACGACTTCCATTTCCTACCAACACTTTCATTTATAGATTACAATATATATCATGAGCTGGTGGCTATTATACAATAAATTAACCTGAAGAGACAAGAGTAAATTACAGTAAGGGAAAAACTTATTCACGGAGCTCCACGAATAATTTTTTACGGAGGTAAATCGCTCGCATCCAAAAGTGTTTTGGACGGTAACAAACTTTTCCGAAAAGAGTTAAACTCTGGACGATTGATTGTCGAAGCGGACGGGTGAGATTACGTGGGTCCTATTTTTAACTTATTCACGGAACTCTGTGAATAAGTCTCTCTCTTACAATAATACCCCCGATTTTTTGAATTAGAGAATTAACTACCCTCCTATTGTTTCAACCAAAACTGTGGTTTGGCAAGAGAAATACCAAAACCGCTTGTAAATTCCCTTGTCTAATGGGGCATAATGAGAGAAAACATGACTACCCCACATCCATATTTCCCAAATCAATACTCTATCACGTTATTAATTTCAGTCACTTTTCTTACCTATATAGTATTAATTAGGATTAGGACCCCCAAAAGCCCATAACTTTTTTAAACAAACTTTTTTCGGAGAAGAGTTAAAATCTGGACCATTGATTGTTGAAATGGATGGATACGCGATCAAGATCGCGCGGGTTCCGTTTTTAACTTATTCACGGAGCTCCGTGAATAAATTTCTCTCTTACAATAATACCCCCGGTTTTTTGAATTAGAGAATTAAACTCCAATTGTTTCAACCAAAACTGTGGTTTGGCATGAGAAATACCAAACCGCTGTGAATTCTCGTCTAATGGGCATATATAATGAGAGAAAACATGCACTACCCCACATCCATATTTCCCAAACCAATACCGTATTGGTCGGTATTGGTTTGGGAAATACCCTATCACGTTATTAGTTTCAGTCACTTTCTCTATCTGTATATTAATTAGGCCCCCCAAAAGCCCATAACATTAGTCAAATTGCTGTCCAAACATATTTTCTAGGAGTACTTTTCTATAGCTCAATTAATTCTCTTTAATAATGCCTGCAATCTGTAACCCACAAACTTAGAACCGTGTTTTTGGTGATCTCGTGCATCTAATTTCCATCTAACTTTTTAAATAAACCAAATCATCATCAAACATAGCCTACCATGTGCGCGCATTCCCATGAAAATTAAGAAAAATACTAACATAGACTAAAGAAATAAAAATAAAATTTCAATAAATGAACTTTCAGTGTTACCTTCCTCTCAGACCTCAGGTCAAAAAAATGAACTTTATATGCATCAAAATATTGTTAGAATTAAACACATGAGGATATTAGTGAAGAAATGGTCAAATTTGTTAGTTTATTTTAATTAAAGAATACTTTATTATTCTATAAAATACTGATAGCACTGTCCAACCTTCCTCAAAAGTGATCTCAACACTCCATTTATATACAATTCGAACCCCATTTTCCAATCAACAAAGACAAAGAACAAACTAAATTCATCATCATTCATGGAATATCCATCTCCAAAATGAAGATCAACCCACATCTCAACACACCCCTATGGGGATGTCTCTCTCTCCTAATCCTCTTCTCTTCTCTCTCTAACCAAGCTTCCTTCTCTCCCCCACCCCTCACAAACCCTAGGCTCAAAAATGCCTGCTATGCCCTCCAAGCATGGAAACACGCCATCACCTCGGACCCTAATGGCTTCACTTCGAATTGGTACGGCCCAAACGTTTGCAACTACAACGGAGTCTACTGTGCACCCGCCCCGGACGACCCCCAAGTCGTCACGGTCGCGGGGATCGACCTCAACCACGCCGGGATCTCCGGTGAGTTGCCGGAGGAGCTCGGCCTCCTGACCGACCTCGCTCTCTTCCACATCAATTCCAACTTCTTCTGCGGCACCTTACCCAAGAGTTTTTCAAAACTCTGTTTGCTTCACGAACTCGACGTCAGTAACAACCTCTTTTCCGGGACGTTCCCGTACGTCGTACTCAACATCCCGTCCCTTAAATTCCTCGACATCCGTTTCAACGAGTTCGAAGGGGAAATCCCTTCGAGACTCTTTGACTTGAGGCTCGACGCGTTGTTCGTGAACAACAACAACTTCAAGTCAGCGTTACCAAAGAACTTCGGTAACTCCCCGGTGTCTGTGGTTGTTCTGGCGAACAACCAAGTCAATGGGTGCTTGCCATCGAGCATAGGGAACATGGGGGGAACCCTGAACGAGATCATTCTCTTGAATATGGGGTTCAACGGTTGTTTGCCGACGGAGATAGGGTTGCTGAAGGAAGCGACGGTGTTCGACGTGAGTGATAATATGTTTGTGGGGACGTTGCCGGAGTCGATGGGAGGGATGAGGAGCTTGGAGCAGCTGAATGTGGCGCATAATAAACTTTCCGGCGAGATTCCGGCGAGCATATGTACTTTGCCCAAGTTGGAGAACTTCACGTACTCTTACAACTACTTTTGTGGTGAACCGGCTGTTTGTCTTAAGCTGCCGGCCAAAGATGACCGGGAAAATTGTATTCCCGGAAGGCCAGAGCAGCGGTCCCCGGCCGAGTGCAAGGCTGCTTATTCTAGGCCGGTGGATTGCGGTGCATTTGGGTGTTCACCTAGAAGTCCTCCTCCTCCGCCTCCGCCCCCATCACCTCCTCCGCCATCCCCGCCACCACCACCACCATGCCAAAGTACTCCTCCTTTGCCGCCGCCGCCACCTTATCACTACCTATGAATAAGTTGACCACGTGAAAAATTCGTCTTACTTTTGTACTTTTAATTTTGTTTGCATTGACAAAGGAGGCTAGAATAACTTACATTTGGAAAGGAAAAGAAAAGAAAGGACGATTTTCTTCTCTTTTTCTTTTTGCATTTTTTTTTTTTTTGAATTTCTATAGCTTGGCTAGCCGACCCCAAGTAATTGGGATATAAAACTCGGTTTGATTTGGTTTGGTTTGAATTTCTATAGCTTGGCTGCAACTTCTCTTGTGTTCGCAATGACCTTCTGGCATTCTTTCGGTTGGGTTAAGGAATAATGATTTTGTGATCGAGGTACTTATTTTTATGTAGTATTGTTTCATATTTGTGAAAAGTTTTTGGGTGGCGGTAGCTGTCAGCGATCTGAACCATTCAAACGTGTTTTGGACTGGCTAGATTTATTCTCTCTCTCCTCACCTCATCACTGTCTCTCCTCTTTTTCTCTCTCTAAACTCTAGACTGTTCAAAACACGTTTGAACGGTCGGTCCGGATCGCTGATGGGTACTACTGGCACCCAAAAATCTCTCCATATTTCAAGCTAGCTCGTCTCATTTTTCATGTTTTTTTGAGTCATGGGGGGTACAGAATGCAAAGTTCATTTTTCACTTTTTCATGTGGTTTTTTTTTTTCACATCGCAAATTAATGCTAGCCATATGAAGATGATAGGTCTATCCTTAAAGTAGATGCATTTATATGGGTACCATTCTTTGTGTGGGTCAGATATATTAGTGTGTTCAGTTCATAAAGTGAATTATGTGGTTTAGATTTAAGTCACACATAATTCATGTGCGCTTGTATGAACGCGAGCGTGAAATCGTCAATAAAACTGATCATCCCAAACTATTAGAATTCGCTAGAGCGAAAATTGAACGCGAGAGCACTGGGCATTTTGAAGAATTTGGACCACACAATTCGCTTTATGGAGAACTTTTTTGGTACTAAACTCTGTTCGTATTGAACTGTTTATTGCTACAAGCCATTGTTTGTGTTAGGCTTTATATAGCATCAATCACCTTAGCCACTCAAGTTTAGTTAATGTATAATCTAAAAGTTACTTCATCTATTGTTAATTGATTTAAGATTGAAACCCTCCGAGAAATCCACTATGGTACTAGAACCAGATCGACTTCGGTGAACTCACTTTACGAAGTCGACCTAACCTTACGTGGTCGAGTCTTCGCCCAGGTCAATTATCTCACTTCGTCATGATCAATCCGTACCTCCACATGTTAGTATTGGATTGCACATGAAAAAGTGGATCAGACTTATTTTGACAGTTGTATTTTGTTATCACACGAAAGAGAGATTCAACCTGATCGATGACAGAAAGAGCCATCATCTAATGATGTACAGAAATTTATCTCAGGTGTATTTTAACTTTCATTGTATAATATATAGCTTTGCTCTCTTGGAGGAAATGCCAGCTGCCTAGGTCGATCACAAATCGTGCACAAAGCTCCATTCTCTTTTTCTTCAATCTACGTACTAACTCCTTTTTTTTCGACAGTAAGGGGTGTTCGGCCAGCTTACGTGTAACTCAACTAATCTTCATCCTAATCTGGTCAAAGGCAGACTATCTATGATGGGACTAGAAAATTCATAAGAAATTACTTTCTTGCAGTTATACCTCGAGAATATTCGAACACTGGTTAACTATGTGAAAAACAAATCTATTAACCAACCGGACTAACCCTCGAAACTCTTTAATCAATTATTAACAGGATAGACGTTAGGCACCAACGCTCGCAGAGTCGCGGTTATAAATACTAGTACTAAACTTTCTCACAATCTTAAGTTAGTTCAACCACCAGATTATAATGAACCAGTATTATGGGGTGTTTGGGAGCCTACTTTTTGGCACCAACCCTTAGGGGGTGTTGGGAAGCCTATTTTTTGACTTTTCATTTTCAACTTTTTGAATTATGGTCAGAATGAGTTTTTGAATCTGGTAGAGTATTTGAATGATAAGTACAGAATGCAATTTGCAACAGGAGTAGGGTTTGGAAGATATGTGATGAAAATGAGTTATGATTTGATTTTTAACCATATTGCCCTTGATTATTTTTATTACTTATGAAATATAATGTGTATAAATGATGGTTCAATCAATTTTGTAAATCTAAAGTTCTGTCCAAAGTTCTCACAAAGCAAAAACAGTAAGAAATCCCGTGACCACAAATAGTAGAAAATCCCTTTGGCTTATGAAACGTCAAACACATAAAGCCACAAATAGTTCAACTTGTGGCAGAGAAAATTAAAAAGTGATGCTGGTGGCAGAAAAGATCGAGATTTCTGAGATGAAAAGAAGAAAATGTACGTATACCATATATTTCTCTATCACAATTTCTGGTGGCAGAAAGGAGATGCTTGAGATTGAAACATAACTCACATTACTTTCTTATCGTTTCCCACAAAAAACTGTATGTAAACTGGATTTCCGACAAGCTTTTTGATTGGCTTCTCCTTCTCGTCTAGTTCTCTTCTCCTCTCTCTCTCTCTCTTCAACAGATATGTGTGGTGGGAGAACAGATCTCGGGGAGGAGGATAACATAAACTTGTGGGTAATTTGGGTATTACCAGAATATGTGGAGGGCAAAATTGACTTTAAGAAAAATGGTTCAAAAAAGAGAAGTGAAAAAGGACCTCCCTCCCTTTTTTGGGCTTTTGCTCCGGATCTTCAAAATTGGAGAAATCATTTTGCCAGAACTCATTTTCTGCCCAACCAGCCAAACACCCAAAACTTTAAAATGAGAAGTTGAAAACTTGAAAAATAAGCGCAAACTTAAAAAGGAGAAGTTGAAAGTTGAAAAATAAGCACCCAAACAGGCACTAAGATTTCTGAAACTTGTAGAGGACTGATTTTATTTAAATCCTAAATGAATTCTCTATAACTCACGTTTCTCTTTCGACCAACTTAAATTATCGCGTTTCTCTTTCTGAAACTTGTAGAAAACTTGTGCACAAGCCGCTAACTATTCTCTCGTACGTAAATTCCGCTGCGTCAAGGAAAATATTATTGAAGTAAAACATAAAACACTACAACAAAATGGAGATTAAGGGGCACTTTTAAAAGGGCATTTTTCCAACACTGCCTTATCAAGCTATTAACGAGGCACCATCTCGTAAAGTGCCCTATTTGATTCTACCTATTGCGGCAGTTAGCCTAGACACCAAATTTAATTATTTTAATTTAATATAATAAGGCAGTTGAAAGTGCCTCGAAAAGCTGGGTTTAATAGGGCACTTATTTGGAGACATAAAACTACGCCGTTTTTGTAATAAACTTCTTTGGTTAAAACCGACGTTTAAATTTAACATTTTTATTATTTTAATTTAATATGATAGGGTAGTTGAAAGTGCCTCGAAAAGCTGGGTTTAATAGGGCACTTATTTGGAGACATAAAACTACGCCGTTTTTGTAATAAACTTCTTTGTTTAAAACCGACGTTTAAATTTAACATTTTTATTATTTTAATTTAATATGATAGGGTAGTTGAAAGTGCCTCGAAAAGCTGAGTTTAATAGGGCACTTATTTGGAGACATAAAACTACGCCGTTTTTGTAATAAATCTTTTTGTTTAAAGCCAACGTATCTAATAGGGCATCTTTGCCCACAACGTCGTTCACAATCTGGACTCCAAATCTATATAGCTTCCTCCAAAGTTTCCAACTACTCAAAGGAGTCCAGACGGGTCGAGCTATTCCTTCATGATCGTGACTTCTTCTTTTCTCATTAATGCCGCTGTGTTGAAAGTGAACTAAGGAAGCCAGTAGATGTAGGTGTTCCTTTGATTTCAAATATTGATTGCACGAGAGTCCTAACGATTGGAAGAAAACGGCACCACTCTTCCATCTCGTTTCTTGTTTCTGTTTGAAGCTTTCTCTCAAGCTCAATTTGTCGTCGCGGGATACGAGGTATGTCATAGATTTTGGTTATATTTTTGCAAATAATGTAGGTAAATCTAGTCGCAGACTCGCCAACGGCGGTAGTCGCGTTAAACAAGAAGAAAGTACTACCAACTAGAAGGATATTATGTTGAGCAATTACATAACGTAAATTGTAGTTTTTTTTCCCATTAATTTGCATACTAATGAAATCATGTAACGATGTACATAGTAGGTTTTCCCCTGTGATCCATGAATGTAGCGGGTAGTAATTCTAGTGAACTTTATGTTACCGAATGCCTATACGTATGGATAATTCTGCCCACACGGCACATAGTCGAGAATCGACGATTCGAATACCTCTCCTTCAATACCAGCAGCCCTTATGGGTTGAAGAAACTGTTCAACGCCTTCGCAGATACAGGACTCATGACTAGGGATAGTTGATTCATATAAATCACAACCAACTTAAGAAAAGGAGAACTGAGCTCAATAGGTTTGGGTTAGAAAGTCATTCTCCTGTTCATAATTCTTGCTCTTATTTAGCTCTTCAAGTAGGAGTAGTACCTTATTTCCCCCAAGAAATTGTTTACCACGGGTATCACAATCCTCTGTTTTTGCTCTTATTTATAACTCTTCAACATGTTCTGAGGGAAGCATGTTTGATATCGTTCTATATTCAAAATACTCCTAAAAATTCTGTATTTGGCAGACTAACTGCAGTATTTTTTATTTCATCAGTTTGGTTTTCCGAATCCCAGAAAATAATCCAAGATATGACCCAATTTTGAGTCGTCTATCCTAAAACGCAACACGAGAGTCTCCCCAAGCGATTATTAAGTGTTGTTAGAGCACCGCCACGGGATATTCCAGAGCCCTTCCTCACCACACATTAATATAATTTGTAATGTCACCATGTCGATGTGTGGTGGCGAAGGTCCCTTAAGCACCACATGGCAATGCTCTAAGAGCACTTAATAATTTTTTTGATTCCTCCCAGAACCAGAAACCTGTTGTAAGGAATGACAAAGCCACATTCATTCCTTCCAATAACTTCAAAAACACAAGCCATTAATAGTCAAAATTGGATAAAGTAGTAGTTTGGATAGATAAAGTAGAACAATTACACAAGGTATTGTTCATTCTTCAAGACATCAGATAAAACTCAAATATCCAAGTCCATCGCAGCTAGAACATGGACAACACCTCAGTTTCTTGACCTGCCCCCCCTTCCACGGCCTCCTCGGCCACGGCCACGGCCATGCCCACTTCCTCTTCCTCCACCACCCCTTCCTCCGTGACCTCTACCACCACCTCCCAATGCCTTGTTGACATCAGATTTTATTTGCATGTTTTCTGGCAAGGGAAGAATGTGATCCACGCACTTCCTGAAGCTGAAATCATCAACAGTTTCATCATTCCTTACGAGGAAGAAGCAGCGGCTTTTCCACTGTGGATGGTAACGGACTTGGAAAGCAAGGATCCCTTCGCCAATCTTTTTCTCCGGCTCCAGATGACCCTTTTTGAGCAATTCTAGCAACACTGTGTACTCATACTGCAAGCACCAAATGTGGAAAACAAAGTTCAAGTAAAACACAAGTAGAAAGTTGAGCATCCTGAACTGCCAAATTGTGCCCAAAAAAGAAAGAAAGAAAAGAACTAAACGTGCAATTAAGCTTCGCTAAGTATTTAAATGTGAGAATCCAATAAATTAGAGAAAAAATCTAATCCAGGATTGCAAAAGTCACAAAAGCCACCAAACAAGCAACCAAGGATAGATTCCTCTGATCCGCAAACATCCACATAAATACATAATCTTGCAAGCAATACAACTTACAGAAGTAGAGCTTACTGCACTGATTTGCATCGTCAATTTCCTGGTTACCAAAGACTATCTCAAATTCTAAAGCTTCCAAAGGAATGGATACAGTAGGATTATCAGACTAAAAATCAAGAACTCTGATAAAGCGATCAAAGAGAAGATCACAGAAGTTAGTTTCCCATAAGGCGATTATTCACAAAATCCAAACACCTAAACTCCAATTCCATTTTAGAAAACATGATAGTGTTCAATTATATCACTCCAATCTTGTGATACCCCAACCTAAATGGTATGTAATAAAAGTCCAACAACCACAAACTTGGACAAGAATCCAATATGCTGTCAAGGCTACACAATTTCTATCAGAAAATTGCAGGATAAAACACGAAAGATTTTCAATCTCATTTCGTATAAGATGTCAATGACAATCAGATTGAAGAAAATATCAATGTCTAGCAATTGAAATTTATATCCCCATAATGATGCACCAAGAACGTTGCCTTTACCAAAATGTGCATTATATGTAGCACTAGTCTGTACAACCATTGTTTTTTTTTTCCCAAACATATATGCAGTCTCCAAGCCAAATTGGCACATACTTCCTATTTACAAATGCAAGCGTATAACGAATAAATCAGATTAGATATGTGTGAATTGGCTGAATGAGTTCATAGGAAAATATTCCAAATCAAACAAATTGTAAACACAATCCAAAGAATCAATATCAGATTACCGACAATAGCAGCACCCTGGTTGATAAAGAGCATGAGCCAGCACTGAAATTGCTTGCAAGGATTTAAGTTTGAATCACATCTCAATATTCTGTTACAAAGTATACGAGGGCATCTCAAGGCTCTAACCCTTACTTAAACATGATACATGACTTCCATTTTTCCTTTTTGTATAAATATCTATTTGTCCTGTTGTTTAATTATGTTGCCTTTTTACAGAGTTCTGATATCAGTTTACGGAGAAACGTAATGGATAAGAGTTGGATGTATCAATCTCGGTTGACCAGTGAGTATTTGAACGGAGTGGATGGATTCTTGAATTTCGCATTCCAAAACGCAAGTATCGATGGGAAAATTGTTTGTCCATGTGTGAAGTGTGGAAATGGCAGATGGGTGATGCGATCTGAGGCAGTAGACCATCTAGTATGTGACGGTTTTATCAAGGGTTACACAAAATGGATAGCTCATGGAGAAGCTTTGTCATCTACTACAACTGCTCCAATTCCCACTAATTCTGGTAATGCCTTGGGCACAAATAATAGCATGCGTGAGATGTTATATGATACATTCGGGATCTCAAATAGAGATGTTGGCATGGATGACATGCCAAATAATGTAGAGTTGTCGAATGCAGATGCTAAAAATTTTTTTAAGTTGGTAAGTGATGCCCAAAAACCTTTGTACCCTGGGTGTAAAGAGTTTTCAAAGCTTTCATTGCTCGTTGAACTATTTCACAATAAGTGCCTTGGAAAATGGACTAACGACTCATTTACTAGGCTACTTCGGACGTTCAACAGGGCACTTCCAGATGGTGAGAAATTGCCCAACTCATACTATGAAGCGAAAAAAGTGTTGGGGGAATTGGGTCTCTCTTACAAAAAGATTCATGCTTGCCCTAATGATTGCATGTTGTATTGGAAAGAACATATTGATGATACAGAATGTCATGTATGTCATGAACAGAGGTACAAAACTGTTGACAATCATGAAGGAGCAGAAGGAACCTCAGCAAAAAAGTGTAAAAAGGTCCCCAAAAAGGTTTTACGCCATTTTCCGTTGATACCAAGGCTACAAAGGTTGTTCATGTCGTCAAAGATTGCATCTTTTATGAAGTGGCATGATGAGGGTCGCACCAAAGATGGTTGCATGCGTCATCCTGCCGATTCCCCTGCTTGGCAGACTTTTGACTTCCAACATAAGGAATTTGCAACAGATTCACGTAATGTTAGACTTGGATTAGCGTCTGATGGATTTAATCCTTTTGGGATGATGAGTAATGTGCATAGTACATGGCCTGTCATCTTGATGCCATACAACTTGCCACCTTGGATGTGTATGAAACAACCGTACTTTATAATGTCGTTGCTTATACCCGGTCGTTCAGCACCTGGAAATAACATTGATGTTTATTTGCAACCATTGATAGAGGAGCTGAAAGAGTTATGGGGGGTCGGAGTAGACACACTTGATGCTTCAACCAATCAAAATTTTAAGATGCATGCTGCCTTAATGTGGACTATCAATGATTTTCCTGCATATGCAAATTTGTCTGGGTGGAGCACTAAAGGGCGTCTTGCATGTCCATCATGCCATAAAGACACATGTTCTTCTTGGTTGAAGTACAGTGGGAAGCACATCTACATGGACCATCGACGATTCTTGGAGGATAGCCATATGTTTAGACGAGATAAGAGGTCATTTAATGGAAAGGAAGAACGTCGGAAGGCACCTTGTCGCTTAACTGGGTCTATGATACAAGATCAGCTAAAAGGCATTCAATTTAAGTTTGGAAAGCTAGTTAAGGATAATCCTAAGTTGCCATTCAACTGGAAAAAGCCTAGCATATTTTTCGAATTACCTTATTGGAAAGATAATTTATTACGACACAGTCTAGATGTGATGCATATTGAAAAAAATGTTTGCGATAGTGTGCTTGCGACATTGTTAAATTTGGTTGGGAAATCAAAGGATCATTGGAAGGCACGTCAAGATTTAAAAGATATGGGCATTAGAAGTGAGCTTCATCCCATAGAAGATGAATTAGGTCGAACATACTTGCCTGCCGCATGCTTTTCAATGACTAAAAAGGAGAGAGATATCTTTTACAAAGTCTTAAAAAATGTAAAAGTTCCAGATGGGTATGCTTCGAATATTTCAAGGTTTTTCCAAGACAAAGAACATAAAGTTTCTGGGATGAAGAGTCATGACAATCATATTCTGATGCAGCAATTGCTCCCATTAGCATTGCGAAGAGTATTGCCTAAGCAAGTGCGGTCCCCTTTGATTAAATTGGGCAATTTTTTTAGAGAATTGTGCAGTAAAGTTCTTCATGCTCGTGACTTGATCCGTTTGGAGAAGCAAATTGCAATAACCTTATGTGAGTTAGAAAGGATTTCCCCCCCATCATTTTTTGATATCATGATGCATTTACCAATTCATTTGGCGTCTGAGGCCAAGCTTGCAGGGCCAGTTCATTATCGTTGGATGTATCCCATAGAGAGGTTTGTTTTATTTTATAGAATATTTTCATTTTCGTTTATTCATGATATCTCATTTAGTTTTCACTTAGTATTGCCAACTTTTGCTAATAATAGGTATTTAGCAACACTGAAGTCATATGTGCGAAATAAAAATCGTCCTGAGGGTTCCATTGCGGAAGGATATTTGGCAGAGGAGTGTTTGACATTTTGCTCTAGGTACTTGGAGGATGTTGAAACGAGGTTTAATCGAGTGGGTAGAAATGATGATGAGGGTAGTACTGTTGCTGCAAGGTTGCCTATTTTCTCAACACAAGGACGGCCATTTGGAAAAGTAGTGACAGAACCCTTGAATCAGGAAACGTTAGTGAAGGCACATCAATATGTGTTGTTCAATTGTGACGCGGTAGACAAATTTTCCAAGTAAGAGACTCACCAAAAATAATTTATTTTTAGTTGTATCATAGGAAAGTTGTATTTTTATTGCTCATATAATTAACATGAACGTGCAGTCAACACCAGACTATGATAAGAGATCAAAATCCTCGTCTGCGTTTATGGGAAATCCAACGTATGCATAATGAAAAGTTTGCATCATGGTTTGGAAACCACGTAAGTATATTGATGACAAGTACTTCCTTTTTTCATTCCTTTTAGATAAGCATTTTTTAAAAATCTGTTGGTTGTTCGAAATAGGTTCAAGACTTGCAACTTGCAGAGGATGAACAGCTTTCTGAAGAGCTTAGAGCTCTAGCTCGGGGTCCAGATGATGTAGGGAAGAGATATGGAGGATATCTTATAAATGGTTTCAGGTTCCACACACGAGAAGTTGGGAGGAGAAGAAAATCTCAGAATAGTGGGGTAGTTGTTACTGCAACAACAACAAGTTTTTCAAGTGCTAGTGACAATAATCCAGTGGCTGGTGATATAGCTTATTATGGCGTTTTGACAGATGTTATTGAGTTGAGTTACTTTGGAGGGAGAAAGGTTGTGTTGTTTAAGTGCGACTGGATGTCAGAAGGCAAAAACAGAAGGCCAGATGAACATGGTTTCACTCTTGTCAATTTTGCACGATTGGTACATGTCAATGAGCCTTTTGTTCTAGCTTCTCAAGTACAACAAGCATTTTATGTTGAAGATCCCCTTGACAAAGGGTGGCATGTTGTGATAAGAACAACTGCTAGAGACGCTTTTAATATGAACGCAGAGTCATGCATTGATGATGTGGAGACATATTTGCAGAGTGAGTCATGTGATGGTCAATTTCAAGATGATCAAGGTGATATCAGTTTGGTTAGAGAAGATGTGCAGGGAACAACTGTAGACACGATTGATGCAACAACAACTCAAGTGGTAGAAGGCGATGGAGTCGAGGGGATTTAGAATCCATTTCTAGATACTTATATGATGTTTTCAAGGAATATGTTGCCTTGCCTTTTCTTTTATTCTTGAAAGTAATTGCTATTTCGAAGACCTTGAATTTCATTTCAGTAGCTTAGTGTTTTACTTCTCTATTTTTTGCAAGACTGTTTAGCTGAAGTAGATACTTGTATTATCTGCTTTTGTTAAGCACTGATGCATGGTTACATTATTGCCATTAATTAGTTGTGTAGTTTCTCTTGCAGCTTCAAACGATTGAGTTTTATGAAGATTTTTTTCTTCCTTGAACACAAATAATATGCAGCTGAGTTTCTTCAGCTTTCCTGATTTATTTCACTGTGTGATTGGAAGCTGTCCATTCTGTTTAGTGGTTTAGGCCTCGAGGGAGTAGTAGTTTAGCAGATAAAACAATAGGGTTTGTTGTTTTGCTGTTGCTTCTGTCCCTTCATATGTTGTTACTTTGCTGCTAGCTATTTTTTGGCTGTTGCTGTTCAGTTTAGTGGCTGTCTGACAGCAAGCTGATGCTGGTATAACCTTCGGCAGCAAGCTGCTTCTCTGGTGCTCTGCTACTCTGCTGTACTGACATGGGATATTCAAAGACTACCTACTTCTCTGTTTTCTGCTGTGTATATAAGCTGTTTCAAGATCAGATGGCAGCAAGCTGCTTTTGTACTATTGCTTTTGACTCTTACAGTAGTTTATTATGTGTTAATGGTTGCTATCAGTTGCTATTAAGTTATACAAGTTGAGATTTGAAGTTGTGTTTGCTGCAATCTATTTACGTTGGTGGCTGCCATTTGGGATCCTGTGTATTGATGAAGCTGCTAATTCTAAGGAAAAGAAACGAGGTAAAGAAAAAGGATAAGAAGATAATGAAGTGAAATGCAAATTTCAACTGAAACTCATGGGTTTTTTTTTATTTTTATATTGGTAGTTGTTTTTTTTATTTTATGGCATCTTTCATGGAGATTACTGTTCGAAACTTTAGTAAGTTCTGATTTCATGTTCTTAGTAGACTTCTATGAATTTTTTATTTGGATCCTAGTGAAGTTTGTGGACTAGTAGTTTTTATTTAAATTAATCTCAACAAAGTTGGTTTTATGTGACACTTTAAAATGCCTTAACAAAAAGTAATCAATTTTATTTTTTATAATTAAAATCAACATTTCCTAATCAACTTAATAGGGCATCTTTGCCCCTCTACACAAAGAGCAATATCTAAGAATATAATATGTTATATATTTTTTGATCATCTTCGATAGGATTATTTAGCTGACCTCAATAAGATAAAAAACTACTTAAAGTCGAGGCCGTTGATTTTGTTGTGCTCAATGATTAAATCATTATCGTACAAATTTGGTTCGATCGGGTTAAGAAAGCTCCTCGATTGGGATGCAATTTGTTTTTTTGGATGATAGTTATTGTCCGATCAAATGTATAGTGATACCCGATCAACTACAATCTTGTTAAGAAATCTTGTTAAGAATGATGAACTCCGTAATACGTAAAAACAGACGATTTGGATCAAAAGATAAAGACTCTAGTGGGGTCGGGTCATGCAATCTAATACTTTAATGTCTCGGGATGCATCAAATGTTGTCCGATGAGGCGGTCGCATATATCCGATGATCTCCAATTTTGGTGACAACAATGGAATCAGTGAGACGTGAAATTCTAACGGTTCAGATTGACCATTGTAAAAATTGAATTGGTAATGACCTTTTAAATCTTATACGTTCAATGTAATTCTTAACAAACTAAGTCTTGTGCTGTACTAAACGTACGTTAGCCATTTGACCGTGATAGAATTACGATGATCCAGTCCGTTGCTTTTGTTTTCCTTGTTGATTTTATCATTCTTGTAAAAATTTGTCTCAATCAGGTTTACAAAGCTTCTTTATCGAGACACAAAAAAATTTACAAAGTGGGTTTTTCTGTCCGATCAAGTGTGTAGCAATTCCCGATTAACCTCGTTATTGGTAAGAATGATGTGCTCCATAATATGTAAAAGATGGACGGTTTCGATCGGAAAAAAAAAAACTCAGGTGGGGGTCGGGTATTGTAATATAACACTTTAATGCCTTGGACTGCATCCAATACGGTCCGATCAGGCAGTTGCCGATATCCGATGATCTTCGTTTTTGGTGATTCTAACCTAATCAATGAGACGTGAAATCCTAATGGTTCAGATCGACCATTATTGAAGTATAATTGGCTGATTAAGTTTAGAATTCGTTACGCGAACGAATTCTACGTTTTGTAACCAACGTTTCCCCCTCTTTAAATCAACGTTTTCTCTCAACCAAATAATAGGGCATCTTGCCCCCTACGACGTCGTTCCCAACTGGTGCTAAAAAAATTCGCCAGATAATTTCGCCCAAAATTTCCCCTCTTCGATTGGCGCTAAAGTCTCCCGCTACTTGAAGAAGTCTGAAAATTTGGAAGAAAACTGCCCCACGTACTCCTCCATCTCTATCCCCATCTGATTTCTGTTTGAAGCTTTCTCTCAAGCTAAAAAAGGCTGCTGCGGGATACAAGGTATTTTATAGATTTTGGTCATGTTTTTGCAATAATCTAGGTAATTAATCACTATCCTCTGTTAATTGATTGCCAATCGAAAGCAGTTTAAGTTGAGATTGGATTTGCATTCTTTTAGTGTTTTAGCCTTTCTTTCTG
The DNA here is from genome assembly GCA_018127125.1 of Rhododendron griersonianum. Lineage (NCBI taxonomy): Eukaryota > Viridiplantae > Streptophyta > Magnoliopsida > Ericales > Ericaceae > Rhododendron > Rhododendron griersonianum. The sequence goes on from CM030791.1 coordinate 59,275,907, forward strand.
TTTATGATTAGAATGGGTTTCCTGCTGATTGAAAGATAGCAAGAAATACATAGAAAGCAAGGCATAAAATGACACAGAATTCCTTGAACAATTCCATCGTGAGGTATATTATATGTGCTGGCCGTTGCAACGTTTTGCGTTCTTCCTCTGCCGTTCGAAATTTATAAGCCTCGATCTCTAATGGTCAGTCCTTGCAACCAAATCGTGAGAGATGAGTCAAAAAGATGCTGTATGAGTGCTTTTCTTTAATAAATACTCCTCCATAGAAACTAGGATTAGCATAATTATGTAAAGATCTTATCTCGTTGATTGATTTGTCACGACGTTGGTTTCGATCACGACTCCTTTGTGATTATCATCGTCCTTTGAATCTTTACAATTTGTGTGTTGGTGGCTAAATTTTTTATGCCTTTGTCTGATTTATTCATTAACATGTTTTAGGTCATGGCCCCAACGACTCGTAATACTGGACGAGTCCATGTACAACCTAATTCCTCTCAGCCACACCAAGCAGCTATGGATGATGTTGCCGTTGTTCAGCCCCTTAACGAACCAGGTAAATGATAAACTCACAAGTGCATAGAGCTATCCTTTTTCTTTTCTTTTTTGCTACTAACTCACTATCTTGCCATCAATTAGAAATTGGAATTGAAGAAACTGCAGGTAGTAGGAAAAAATGCAATAGAGTTCGAGGTCCCACTTTTATGTGTAAAGTTTGGGGCCAGCAAGAAGATGAGCGTGTGAAAGTTTCATTCAATGACAAAGGACAACCGATTTCCAATAATAGCATCTTGAGCCACTTCTTAGGAACTATAGCAAGAAATGGGAAATATGCGCCTCTCCACTACAAGAGTTGGTCCAAGATGCCTCGAGTTTACAAGGACGATATGTTTGCATTGGTATTGGTAAGTTTGATAATTATAGCGTCATTTATTTGGAAGCATATGGTAAGAGATGTCTTTGTATGTGAAATGCCATCACCAACGTTATGAATTTAGAGGGCATTACATCTTGAAAATTTTGGACTTGTTAGCTTGCTAAATGATCTTAAAAATATTGTGGATTTGTAGCAAAAATTTGATTTATGTCGGTCACAAGAGGTGGATCTTGAGATCACTTTCGAAAAAGTGGAGAAACTGGAAGGCTACAGTGAAGAGGGATAACTTTGATTCTGACCTACCCATTGAGGAGCAAATACATAGTCCTCCGGATCGAGTGCAAGCAGACCAATGGAAAGAACTTATTAAGTATTGGCATGGTGATGCGAAGGTATGAGACCTTTGATCTTTACCAATTTAAGTAATCTTAAAATTTGTACTTACTTCATGAAAACTTTTTTGTTTCAGAAAGTTAGTGATAAAAATAAAGATAGTCGAGCAGGGCAATCTACCATTTATAGGATGGGCAAAACTCCGCTAGCCATAGTAAGAGAGGTTGAGGTACGTAATCTTATAAATTTGTTGACTATTTGTTCTAGAATCAATAATTTTATAAGTAGTATGAGATTTTACTTTTGGTATGCTCACAGGCAAAAAACCTTGGCCATGATCCATCGCGTGCACATTTGTTCCTTACTTGCTTCACATACAATGGCAAGGTCTCAAATGAGGAATTGCGAAAAAAAATAGTGCGTTTCTCCAACTTCTTTCATACATAAACTTATGTTCTTAGATTCCAATAATAACGTAAATTATTTTGTTCCAGGAACAAATGAAAGAGCTGTCCAAACAAGTTCCAGAGGGTGAACTTGATTCTTCTGGTCCAAATGATGTATTTTCCCAAGCTATGGGCAAAGAGAAATCTGGAAGTGTGCGCATGTATGGGCTAGGGGTTTGCCCATCTGATGTTTGGGGTGAAGTGCCTAGCAGTGGCACATCTTATAGGATGTCAATGGAGTGGAAGACAGAGCTAGATAAAACAAACAAAAAGTTGGAAGAGCTAACAAATTTATATCTGAGTCGTACAAATGGGGGTAACAACTCAAACTTTACATTCACATCTCCGAACCAACAGATTGGTTCTTCTACATCTTTTTCCCAACGAGGACGAGTTAAGGTAAAACTATTTCCATGGTAGTGATTATTCTACGATTAAAGTCAAAAATTTATTGGAGTAAAATAATTAACCTCTTGGTAGTTTCCTGCTTACCTATGCTAATGTTTGAACCTTTACTCGGGTTCTCCTGTGGTGATGTTCCTGAAGTTGTAGAATGGAGTCAATGGACAAAGCACAAATGATTTAGTTTTTTGTAAGTTCACTATCCAATCAGAATGGACCATATCTATGTCTTATGCTATCAGAATATCACACTGGTGGACTATAGAACAGTACTTTTGGCAAGGTGGAAAAAACTTCTATTTATCAATCTTTGTTTTGCTTTGGTGCTGTAAAAAGACTAATAGGAGTTGCTCACGATAGAGGTTATTCTATTGTTAAAAGTCATTCTAGTGTATTAGAAACATATTGCTTGATTAAATTAGTCTATGGATTATCTAATGAAAATCTAGTTTCCCTGGTTGGATGGCATTTAACATTTTAAACATGCATGCTTAATTGTGGAATCTGATATTGCGTTAAGTGTAGCTCATGTTTTTAGCACTTACAATGATAATTGATTGTAGAACACCTACACTATATGTGTTGATATTAGCTTGAACTTAAAAATGTGTGGCGTCATTCTCCTCTTTTTGTTTGATGGGGTGGGAGGGGGAACGGGCTTGCATATGTCTGGGTTTGAGTTCTTCCCACTACTAGAGTCTGAGGCAGTCTTATGCCTATTTTGTTTGACATGAACTGGTATTGTAGTGAACTGGACAGTGCATTCTACTAACCTGATAGTGTCAATTCCATAAGGATACGAATAGCTAAAATGGATGGTGAATGCCGTAGGCATGGATAATTTGTTAGTATAAATTTGATATTGCAGAATTTCAATATGATATTTTCTTATTGATTGATAGGTGGGGGATTATGTTAATTTTAAGAGCGTAGCCAACCCAACAGATGTTGTAGGCAAAGGGCGGATCGCTAGTATGGATCCATCTACAGAGGTTGGTGGAGAAGAACTTGGAGCTAATTGGTGTGAGATTCATGTTCAAGTCCCAATCCTATGGGATGAGCATTTGATGAGGCCTTACGGAGGCCTTAAGACCGTTGGCGATGCCATCGGTACTCCAATAGCATGGCCTATTTCTTTGGTACGTTTAATGCCCACTATTGTCCTTCTTTTCTTTTTTATTCTTACTATAAAACAATAAGTTTTAAAACTGTGTATTTGGTTTTTGTTTTGATTAGGTAGTGAAAGATGATGATAGCTGCTTTATGGACTGAATGAGATCACTTGGAAGATTCCTAGTAGATAGAGTTATGGCATATGGATGCTGAACTTATATGTTTTGTTTTGTTTTTTACTAGTGGTTTTTTTTTTTTTTATACCATGGCATCTCTCATGGTATTGTTCTAGTTTTTTGCTGGAAACTTTAGTAAGTTTCTTAGAAGTGAAGTTTGTTTTCTAGTGGAAACTTTAGTTTCTTAAAACTATTTCTATTTCATGTTTCGTTTTTTGTATTTAGATCCTTGTGAGTTTGTTGACTAGTAGTTTCTATTGAAGTTAATGACTCTGGCTTGTTGCATGGACATGGTTGAGAAAAAAATTGAAATTAATTCAGTTTTCATTGCATTGTCGTTTGATCGTGTATTACAAATGGGAAAAAAGAGCAACACTTTAGAAGGAACTCAAAAGTGCCATGAAAGCTATCCTCCTTACCTTATAGACGATGGTTTATGCGGTAGTTTGTAATGCATTAATAGGGCATTGGAATGATTTTCGGAATATCTGTAGTGGCACCAAAAAATGTCTTGATAAGTAATCTATGCAGCACTTAGAAGTGTAACGAGAAAGAGCTTTTGAGGCTCTTCTAAGTGCCTCGATAGGTAATCTATGTGGCACATAAAAGTGCAGCGATAAAGAGCTTTGGAGGCTTTTTTAAGTGCCTCGATAGGATCTATGTGGCACTTAAAAGTATAACGAGAAAGAGCTTTTGAGGCTCTTTTAAGTGCCTCGAGAGGTAATCTATGCGGCACCTAAAAGTGTAGCTAGAAAGAGTTTTAGAGGCTCTTTTAAGTGCCTCGATAGGTAATCCATGCGACACCTACAAGTGCAGCAAGAAAGAACTTTGGAGGCTTTTTTAAGTGCCTCGATAGGATCTATGCGGCACCTAAAAGTGTGGCAAGAAAGAGCTTTTAAGGCTCTTTTAAGTGCCTCGATAGGTAATCTATGCAGCACCTAAAAGTGCAGCAAGAAAGAGCTTTGGAGGCTCTTTAAGTGCCTCGATAGGTAATCTATGCGGCACCTAAAAGTGCAAGGAGAAAGAGCTTTGGAGGCTCTTTTAAGTGCCTCGATAGGTCATCTATGTGGCACCTAAAAGTGCAGCAAGAAAGAGCTTTGGAGGCACCTTAAAGTGCCACATAATAAGTGCCGCGTTAGACCTATAGCTGCATCGATACATGCGGCACTAAGGTGAAGTGCCCCAATATACAAACTGCCCCAATAGGCCTCTTTTCGAGGCAATTTTGAGTGCCCTATAAAGCCATTTTTGTTGTAGTGAAAGTTAAACTCATAATGTAGTTTACAACTCGTTGTTACATTTTCATATTAAATTAAGTATATTAATTAATCTAATATCATTAACGTTAGAGTTCAATTCATTAGAGTAAAGTCTTTAACTGAAATCTGTGTACGTAGTTAATTGGGTTTCTACCTAAGGACTATATAAGGGTATTCTTCTGGTGTTTCTAAGTAAAGTAAGTGAAGTAGTAAAAAAACAAAGGGAAAACTATTTTCACTATTTTGGGCAAAGAAAGGTGTTTTTATTCGGTGGAGCTTTGGGCTCACACCACTGGTGCAGAGTGTGTGAGAGCCATACAACTTGAGTGTTGGGCTAATGTATCCTAGGGGAGAATAGTTTTTGTCTGCTACATTGGTTGTTTGAGTTTCACCCACCGCAGAGGCTATATTTCCTTAAAAAAAGCGAGATACCATCGCCTCAACCATTCTGGTATTGTTCTGAATTTATTAAATATATAATCTGTGGTAATTTCACCAACACTCCTTTTATAAGGCCTTAACCCTACAAATTCTACTGAAAAAATAATCTTAAATTATGCCAAAATAAGTGGCATTAAAAGAAAAGATAATTCCTAATTAATTTAAGTAAATTTCTAATTCTTGTAGACCAAGAATCCTAATAAAGTTGAAAATCAAGATCAAACCGAATACATAAAGTTAATAATTCTAACCTAAACGAAAATATTCCTTGTAAAAATCTTATTCTAATGCAATAGAAATAAAATATAGAAACTCCCCAATCTTGTCCTACATCAAAACGACTCATGGAAGAAGCTGGTAGAGGAAGCTTCTAAAGGATTTTAGAAGTCTATAGATGCTTCTCATTCTCATTCTGTGATTTTCTTATAAATAAGCGAAAATGATATTTGCACCGTTGGTTTCCGTAAAGAAACCGTAGGGACGGCCACACCGGGCCGTCTCCAGCCACCGGACGGCCGATCCAAGCCGTCCAAAAATTTTATAAAAAAAAACCGAGGGGGTCCCACGCGGGAATCAACGGCATCCGATGTGTGTAGGATACTTGATCTAAACACCCTTTTTTCGTGTATATATGTCGACCGTCCGGTGGCCGGAAACGGCCCGGCGTGGCCGTCCCTACGGTTTCCGTAGGGAAACCGCTACGGAAACCGTCGGTGCAAATAGTAGTACTCATAAATAAGTACCTTGACCCGTCGTCTAGCCCCATACCCAGTGCTCGTTACCCTCTAAAAAAAAGGCCGCCTTCTCTAGTTTGACTCACCTTTCCTCCCTCGCCCGCTGATGCAGCGCAGCCTCCTTTTATGAAATTAGTTGCAAGACGAGATCGTGAACTTGCTTACGTTAAAGATTCTTTCTTTGAAACATAAATACAAATAGGTATGAATTAGAGGTACTTCCTCTTCGAACACACGATAATGAGAAAACTCTCAATTTTTCTTTAATTAAATAAACAACCAACTTTTAATGTCACCCTATAACTTATTTTATACTAGAAAATTAAAACCGAAAAAGAATCAACAAAACAGGAAGCTGAATCCCGGTGAATTGCTAATTGACTCAATAATTACCAAAATCAAAAGATTTGAGCTATTCCCAAATTTGATTACCAGAGAATAAAAGAAACTTACCAAAATAGACGTTACTTAATCAGAATCTCCTACAATAATTTATAGCCAAAATAATGAAAACTAAATATTCTATTTCTTAGATAATATAATATTTTCATTTTGCATCATTCTCTCCGGCTTGAAGAAACTCGTCCTCGAATTTATATAATTGAATTCGCTGAAATTTGTCTGCATCAAGTTTGTTCTTCAAATTAATCTTCTCGAACCAGAATTTGAATGAGCAATCTTCAAAAATCACTAGGACAATGTCCTTAGATAGCTCTATTTGGTCTTCACAAAAGACGAGATCAACCTGCCGTGCTGATGAATTTTGCAAAATAACTTTACATTGATTTCAATTGTGGTGTCTAGGATGAAAGCTTCCATATATGATGGATTTATATTCTCACCAACCAAAATAGAAGATAATTCTTTATTACACCAAAAACTTGCTCTAGCACAACTGGGTACGAGACCAACCATTGGTTCCGCTCGGGTAATCTTTCCAGCCACCTGGACAATATCTTCTTCGGCAATAATTTCTTTCATCGGTTCATCCTTCACATTCTCTTCCACTTCATGAATGACAGCTTCCTCCTCATTCGGATACTCATCGAATTTTGGAGGTGACTCCCAATCAATTTCTAACTGAAACGGCGACAGATTAGTATCCAAAAATATTTTATCGGACTCTTCCTCTAATACATCGTCGAGAAAGTCTCCTACATCTCCCTCAACTAGAATTTCTTCTATGACTTTTTTTTCTCCTGCACTAACCTTTAAGAATTTTTATGATGTCATACCTTTCTGGAACTCAGGAAAATTGATTTTTAAATCAGATTCCCAAAGTTGCGAATCACGATTAGTAACCTTGACCGCCCTTGTCCTCCCCGTTGACTGATGGTTACCTGGCAACGATTTGGTGATAAAAACACCATCCAAAAAATCTACTTCCGTTGGAAGGCTAGGTTTAAACGGTTGGTGGCGAGGCAATCTCCCAACTTCTAGAGCCTCGAGGCATTGTATAACTGATGCAACCCTCCGCTTTAGTCGTTGAAATCTTTCCTCCGCTCAAGCATCTCGAGCAACTTCATCTCGCTCATAGACTTCATCAATATAAGCTATACGACCTCCTCTTCCACCTCGACCTCCAGCACGTCCTTCGGCCATGGTCAGGATTGGAACGAGAGCTTTGATACCAACTGATGCAGCGCAGCCTCCTTTTACGAAATTAGTTGCAAGAAGAGATCACGAACTTGCTTATGTTAAAGATTCTCTCTTTGAAACATAAACACAAATAGGTATGAACTGGAAGTAGCTCTTCGAACACACGATAATGAGAAAACTCTCAATTTTTCTTTAATTCAATAAACAACCAACTTTTAATGTCACCCTACAACTTATTTTTTATACTAGAAAATTAAGACCGAAAAGAATCAGCAAAACAGGAAGCTGAATCTCGGTGAATTACTAATTGACTCAATAATTACCAAAATCAAAAGATTTGAGCTATTCCCAAATTTGATTACCAGAGAATAAAAGAAACTTACCAAAATAGACGTCACTTAATCAGAATCTCCTACAATAATTTATAGCCAAAATAATGAAAACTGAATATCCTATTTCTTAAATAATATAATATTTTCATTTTGCATCACCCGCTCTCCAGCCCTCCGCCTCTCTCCGTTCTCCTCCCTACGCCACTCTCCCCCACTCGCCTTCGTCGACCGCCTCTCTCTGCCTCCGACCTCCCCTCTCTCCTCTTCATTGTCGTTGATAGCCTGGATTTTTTACCACCGTAAATCATTATATCCATTTTTTTTGAATGAAAAGAATGAATTACTGTGGTAAAAAATCTGGGCTATGCACGACCATGAACGTGAAGAATTCATCTACCGTTGAAGAAGCAAGGGTGATCTCGTCTAACGGAGGAAGCACGGGGAGGGTAGATATGCCAACAATTTGTACCCCGAGAGCCTTGGCGTAGTACAAGCAAGCACATGCAGCATGTGGTGCAGGAATGAGGATGATAGGCATGATTCTTCAGAAACTTGTTTTTGGAATGACACGGCTCAGCGGATCTTTGTCAACCTCCCCGGCTATGGTAGGAAAGCGCACCGGAGGAGAAGGGAGGAGTACGGAGAGAGGCGGACGACGGAAGGAGGAGGAGGAGGAGAGAGAGAGGCGGAGGGAGGAAAATGGTGTAAGGAAGAGAACAGAGAGAGGCGGAGGGCTGGAGAGCGGCGGAGGGCTGGAGAGCGGCGGGCGAGGGAGGAAAAAGGTGAGTCAAAGCTAAGTAGTTTATCACCTATACACACTGACGACTGACGAGTAGTAGTTATGCCCTATATAGGCTGGCCAAAATTCAAAACTGATTGCTAGCTAGTGCGGTTACCCAAGTCACGTTATCCTTTGGTAGCAGCTAATTCCTGAATAGTGGAGTACTCAAATATTGTAGCCTTTTTGTGGTGGCTTTTTCTATTTCACTCCCAAAATGCTTTTACTTGTATTCATTATTATCTTTAAATAATAGGAGTACTAGAAAAATGATTTTGCTACTACTCTACAACAATTAAACATACTGAGAATTCAAAATTTACTTGTCTCATTTTCATGTTTTTTAATGAGTCGTGGTTCAGATCTAACCGTTCCGGGATCTCAAATAAATATTTTTTTTGCAATTTTCAAGTTTAAAAATAATAGATTTACTGAAATCTGAAAATATGCAACATGAATCTTGTTTGAAATTGAAAAATTATTTTCGTAAGCACATTTATTTTTAAGGTTAAAATTTGAAAACAAGTACTTATTTTTTTAAGAAGGTTATTTTTAAGTCATATAATTTGCATGCGCGTGTATGTCCGCGAGCGTGAAACCGTCATTAAAACTCATTCCAAACTATTAAAATTTGCTAGAGCAAGAATTGAAAGCGAGAGCACCGAACATTTTAAAGAATTTGGATCACAGTACAATTCGCTTTATGGAGATCACTTTTTTTGGTACTAAACTCTATTCCGTGTTAGGCTTTTTATATAACATCAATCACTTGAGCCATCCAAGTTTGGTTAATGTAATCTAGAAGTTACTTCATCGATCTATTATCAATTGATTTAAGATTGAAACCCTCCAAGAAATCCACTACGGTACTAGAGTTAGGTCTTCAGTGAACTCACCTTACTTCGTCGAGTCTTCATGCACCCAGGACAATTTATCTCACGTCGTGAATCCATACATCCGCATGTTACCGAGTTGCACATGAAAAAGAGTGTCAGACTTATCCCACATCGCTTAATTACCTAAGCCACCCAAACTTTGTTGATATAATCTTAAAGTTTGTACGTATACGAGAATGAAAAAAGAAATGCTTTCAATCAAAACAAATACCGATTTTTTTTTTTCCCCTCCATCAATTCTATATATATCCTAATGTATTCTATATCACATACATTCCCATCGTCGATATTGTATCTTCTCTGTTTATCTCTGGGCAAACAAACGAGTGCGGTCCCGTAGCCATTCTATTCTCTCGTAGCACTCAGCCAAAATAAAAAATGAAAAATTCTCCCATAGTAAAAAGGATCATTTAATGATAGAGCTGGCCACCTGACTCATTTAATGTGCGTTAGGTGAATAAACAAACGAGTGCGATCCCGTAGCCATTCTATTCTCTCGTATTATACCTTTGAATGAAAATCTTATTTCGACAGTTGTATTTTGTTATCACACGAAAGATAAATTCGTTCGATCTGGTCGATGTCTGATAGAGCTGGCCACCTGACTTATACTACAAAGGATCATTTAATGATGTAGAAATTAATTTATCTCAGGTGTATTAATTTTCATTGTATAATGGCTTTGCTCTCTGGGAGGAAATGCCAGCTGCCTAAGAGGCTAAGACCACAAATCATGCATCCACAAAGTTCCATTCTCTTTTCCTTTAATCTACTAACTTTTATTTTTCCGGACTGCAAGCTAGGGCTGTTCGGGCCAACTTACGTGCTACTCAACTAATTCCCTTCCTGGTCCGGTCGAAGGCAGACCATATATCTACGCCGAGACTACAAAATTCACAAGATATTAATTAGTAATTAGTACTTTCTTGAGTCGGACCTCGAGAATCGAACACTGGTCAATTGTGTATGGAGTAAACCCATCAACCAACCGGACTAACCTTTGGGGCTCGTTAATCTATTATTAACAGGATAGATATGTTAGGCTCTAACGCTCCCAGATATAAATACAAGTAGTACTAAACTTTCTCACAATCCTCAGTTAGTTCAAGTGACTGTTCAACCACCAGGTTATAATAAACTGCGTGCTAAGGTTTCTGAAACTTGTAGAAGACTGAGACTTCGTTCCCGAAAGAGAAATAAGTACTTATTTTTTAAGAAGGCAATTTCAAGCTCAAAAATCACGTGCTTACCCAAATAGTTTTTCTATCAATATGGATCTTATTTGATAGATCCCATTGAAATCTTTAATACGGTGTAAAAAAAATTGAAAAATTATTTTTCATTTTTTTTGATGTTCTTGTCAGTTTTCAATCGCTTATATCTTCCAATGTGAATCTCCAAAAATATGCAATATGGATCTTATTTGATATATTTCAATTTGTTCTATAATATAAAGATGTCAAAATCATGAAAAATATTATAGATTGAAAGATATACTCAATAGACACAAAAGTGACAAAATGAATAATGGACAATGAAAATGAAACGGATGGAGTATTTTTTAAGAAGGTGCTCTAGAACGGGGCCTGATTCTGTTTAAATCCTAAATGAATTCTCTCTAACTCGCGTTTCTCTTTCGACCAACTTAAAATATGATAACTAAATTGATTCAAGAATACCTTTTTCTCAACAAATCATATATATACTTAATTGTTCACCCACTTGCCACAGCTAGCCATGGCTGCCAATCTTCTTCTTCCTTGTTTTTTTGGGATTTGCGAAGACCAAACAGATTTATCTTTGAGAAAACACACATAATATGGGCATTGAATTTTGGGAAATATTCGTTGGGAAGGATGGAGGTAGCATTCTATGGACCTACCACAGCATCATGTGATACCCTAGCTATACCTACTTCATAGATACTCCCTCTATCACTTATTTAGTGTCCAGTATTCTATTTTGGACTGTTCCTTAATAAGTATCCATTTTATAAAGTTAGGAGGGTAAAAGTTGGTACATTGTTTATTTTGTCCCTAAAAGTATATTTCATTTTGAAAAGTTAGTAAGTAAAAGTGTAATGATGATGGGTAAGTAGGGAAAATGGAGGAAAAAGTTGATGTGGTGGTTCTGAATCTCAAGGCGGCGTCCAGCGGCACTCCGACGGGGCCCGCGGCGCGGCGTACACCGAAACATTCGGCGTGTGCACTGTGCACACACCCACGGCTGATATGGCGGGTCATGGAAGGCGGGGTGGTGGTGGGTACAGGCCGGAGGAGGTGGAGGAGTCCGGTGGTGGGGAGAGGAGGTGGCGGTTCGGTGGTGATCCGACGGTGGGGGAGGGGGAATATGGGAGGTTTCAAAGGGATGAGAGGAGGGCCGGTAATGGGTGAGAGGAATCCCAAATTTTATGGGATGAGATATGTTAGGTTGTGGAAAGATTGAGTTAGGAGGAGATAGGGATAAGTATATACATATCTGTAAGGTATAATAGTTACAAAAAAAATTAATATAGGTTCTAGTTAAATCAAATTATACCGGGCCAGATTGCGCACACCTCAACTAATTACGGGGTCTGAAATTAACGATCAGACAAACCTTCAATAGCCCTAAAGGAGTTGAAAGAACCTGGACGATTTTGAACTTGAAACCTTATGAGGAAGCAAAACTCCTAAGGGGCGTCCGCAATGACATAACCAAAATTAGATAACTAAAAATTGTCATATCAGCTTTTGGTTATTTATTTATGGGATTGCTAATCTTAACAATATTGAAGACCACAATAGTTCATAATCAAAAATCCATTTCTAGTAGAGAGATATAGAGAATTGAGAATAAATGTAAGTGAGTGAGTCCATTGTCACATTGATAGTGATGGGAGGAGAGAGAAAGAGAAGAAGTGTGGTCGCCATTAAATTTGATAATCCAAAGAAAAATGTTGCTACTGCGGTCCTCATTAAATTCTTGTTGCAACCAAAGTTGTAAAATCCGTTCCGTACCGGTGCTTAAACGGAACACAAAAACTCAAGATCCGTTCCGGTTGAAATACCGGCCTGTTCCGGCCAATACCGGATGTACCAGACGATACCGGTCTGTTTCGGACATTTTCCGGTATTTCCGTTCCGGTCTTTCTTTTTTTTTTTTAAAACTTGTGGGCTCTAAACTAATATATATGGTAGATATATATTAAATATATATAAAATATTAATTGTGGTAAATCTACGGGATTGACAACTTTGGTTGCAACGCGCAGATAAATACGATGAAGTAGGCGTCAATCAGTTGTGGGACAAAATGGGGTGTCAACGAAATCCATAAAGACCCAAAGAACACAACCCCAACCAAAAATACATGGACGATCACCATTGGAATTTGTAGAAAAAGCCCATCCAAACAAAAACTTGGACTTCTCCATTTGAATTTGAACAAAAGCCCAATAGAATAACTTCAAAAGAAAGCCCAAAAGCCCAATAGAATAACTTCAAAAGAAAGCCCAGAAGCCAACACAAGTTACTGACGTTCCTTCTCTTTTGGGCCTCCCCTATATAAACCAACAGTCGAAGTCTAGGGTTTTCAGTATTAAACCACATTTTCGCCGTCGTCGAGCTCCGTTGTTTCCCCGTCACTAAAGCTCCCTCCGCAGCCTCTCTCCCCTCCCCCCCAACATGGCCGTCGGGTACTACCTCTCTCTCTCTCTCTCTACATACATACATTTGTACATCTGTATGTACTGTTTTCCCATGGACTGATCTGTCAGAATTTTTTTCTCGTAACAGGAAGAACAAGAGGATTTCCAAGGGTAAGAAGGGTGGAAAGAAGAAAGCGTAAGTATAAGAATCATGAAGTCTTTTGTATGTATACGTTTACGTCTACGTGTTCTACGCGCCATGACTAGGAATGCGGTAGAATGAATTTCCATCATCTCGTAGAAAATGGGTATAACTGAGCAAAAGGTTTTTCGTTATTTCGTTACGATTTAGATGATTGATTGCTCCGTGAAGATGTAGATGCCTTCGTTTATTTGCCTCATCAGAATTACTCCTTCCGCCCCAAAGTGTTTGTCGAGTCCGCAAAACAATGACTTAAAAATAATGCGGTAAATTTTTCTTGCAAAAGTTATGATTATTTTTAAGACCTTGTTTTGCCGGACAAACATTTTTTTTGGACCGAGGGAGTAACAATTAAGTGTGTTTTTGTTCCAACTACTGTGTAGATGTTATGCGATGGATATGCTGATTCACTTATAGGAAGTGCACTGATGTAATATTCATTCTCTAATTGTGTGTGTGTTTTTGGCATGTGTAGTTCCGATCCGTTCGCGAAGAAGGATTGGTACGATATCAAGGCTCCGTCGCTCTTCACTGTCAAAAATGTCGGGAAAACCCTAGTCACGAGAACTCAGGGTACTAAGGTAAAGTTGCGATCTAGTTCTGGTTAGATTGTGTAGCGGAATGAGTTAGGTGATGTAAATGTTTCTACTTGGTTGTTTGTGCGTCTTGTGTTGTATTTAGCTCTTAGATTTGTGTTACAAGTTCTATGCCTTTCTGCCTTGTTTGCAGTTTAATTATGTGCAAGTTGTTAATTTAGTTGAAAGCATTTCTGGTTATCTGTCATCTAGCTTCCATTTTGCTTATCTCATCAGAGATCAGCTTTTCAATGGACTATGTCAATTAAATAGCAAAAACAATTGATGCACTAGAGTAAAGATTTTCCAGATTCTAGGAAAGCTGATAAGTGGATGGAAAAACTAGTTTTTCTCCTGTCACTGGCATTCAAAGGTTTTCCCACATAAAGCTTTTTACCTTGAATGAACAGAGCTTTGTTTTCATCTCCTTGCTCTCTGGATTGGAAAGATAAATTGGAAAATGCTTAATACACCATCTCCTTAGGTGCCTTGTGATGTGTTTTTCTTTATGGTTGTTCTGAGTTATTTCATTTTGTAACTGTTTTCTACATAGATTTCTGAGGCTACCACATGTCTACTTCTTGTTTATGGGTAAACAGGAGATCCATAGTTCAAAGTAATTTTAAATATCTTGGATACCTGTTGGTATGGGATCCGAGTATTGTGGTGCCGTATTATTTTTTGTCGTAGGCTAGGTCCATTATGAATTTTATTCCTATCTAGTTATTTGAGCATACATTTCATAGTTTAGAACTGTTTTTTTGTTATTCAAGTCAAGGTACTTAATCGGCTTTGAGTTGTTGAAAGCAATTGAGTGCCATGACAACCTGTACATTGTTTTACACCCTTGTGCATATAGTATGCTACACAGATGTGTGTCTCAGAGCGAAACTTAGAAACTGGAGCCTTTCTGGTTACCTCATGAGGCCTACATCTTGCAAGACCACAATCTAGTTAATCAGCTTATATCAGGATCTTATACCAACCATTTCTATCCCAATGAGCTAGCCACTATTTAGCAACATCAAGGTTAAAATGAGAGAGTTGATTGATTGATGAAGTAGAGAGGGTTAAAATAAGAGAGTTGATTGATTGATGAAGTAGAGAGGGTTAAAATGAGAGAGTTGATTGATTGATGAAGTAGAGAGGGATGATTAGTGTTCATATGTTGTTTAATGGATTTTCCTATACCCTTGTTTTTTGAAGGGTTTCCCAACTTCCAAGATGCCTAGTATTTGATGTTTGAATTACCATATTGTATACCAGCTTATAATTATGTTTGTGTCTATGTCCACATGCAGATTGCGTCAGAAGGACTCAAACATCGTGTTTTTGAGGTCTCCTTGGCCGACCTTCAGGGTGATGAGGACCACGCCTACAGGAAGATCAGACTTAGGGCTGAGGATGTTCAAGGGAAGAATGTTCTTACCAATTTTTGGGTATGAATTAAAGCTAACTGTTTGTAACCTGTTATGTGCTGGTAATAATTATATACGGAGTACTAATTACTGTTTTGGCAATCTTAGGGAATGGATTTTACAACAGACAAGCTTAGGTCTCTGGTACGCAAGTGGCAAACATTGATTGAGGCCCATGTGGATGTGAAAACGACTGACAGTTACACTTTAAGGATGTTCTGCATTGGATTTACTAAGAAGCGGGCAAACCAGCAGAAGAGAACCTGTTATGCACAATCGAGCCAGATAAAACAGGTAGAATTTTCTGCAATTCTCTCAATTTTACTACTACACTTGTATAATGATTCTTTGTTTTGCCGCCTTTCTAGCATTTAACTCATTAATTGGGGACATGTCCTGATAAACTGATACAATCCATGTCCTGATGAACCGTCTTTTCTGTTTGGATTGTATTCTCTTTCAGTTTTGAGTTTTATGCAATTTTACCATTGGAGAGATGCTCAGGGTTTTGTCACGATTGAGATGGATTGTTTGAGTTTGTTGGTTTATTTATTAATTTCATAAATATCTCTTGTTGCGTCTTCTTGTCAGATTCGCCGTAAGATGAGAGAGATCATGGTAAACCAGGCACAAACTTGTGACCTAAAGGAGTTGGTCCTGAAGTTCATTCCTGAATCAATTGGCAGGGAGATTGAGAAGGCAACTTCAAGCATCTACCCCCTGCAGAATGTGTTCATTCGCAAAGTCAAGATCTTAAAAGCTCCCAAGTTTGATCTTGGAAAGTTGATGGAGGTAAGCTTTTAGCTTCTCATGTACCACCTCCAACATTTACACAAAATCAAGCAAATGATTTTATTTTCATTGCTTCTTTCTGACACGTGTTATGGTGATGTAGGTCCATGGTGACTATTCCACAGAGGATGTTGGAGTGAAAATGGAAAGGCCTGCTGAGGAGCCCGTTGAGGCAGCCGCCGAGGTTGTCGGTGCCTAAATGAGGGTTTAGGAAATTGCTTTTGTTATTTTCATTCGAGAGTGTTGATTAAGGTCTTCTGAATGAGACGATTAAATTTATCAATGTTTTTGGTTTTAATTTAATAGACAAGAAGTGAAGTTTTGGCATTGCAGAGGATGAAGTACCAGACAGTTTCTGGTGTTATTTTTGGTTTCATCATGCACATCCGGAATGAAATCCACATTTTGAATTCCATCCTTTTTTTGTTGTGTGGTCGCCTTTTGTTCCTTACTGCATCCCATTAATTTTTTTTGTGTGGTCGCGTTTCGCGTGTCCCCTTGTTTGAGTTTTGACCCTTTAGTTTTCAGTCTGATGGTCCCAAAGATCAACACAACGAGGGATCTTGATGAGATGACAAGGCCAAGGGTGTTGTAAAACCCTGAAATGATTTTCATGCTTGGTGGTTTCATCATGTTCCAGTTCTGCGCCTCTAGATTAAGAATGCTCCTTGCAGTTTGGTTATGTTTCTCTTGAAGGATTTCGTTTTGTTTGCTTAGGATCATATCTATATTCACTTTCAAGGAAGTACATGATGTATAATTTCAAAGAACTTGCTCTATTGTAGCGCTTAACGCAGTTTTAGCCAGAGTAAGGATGTTGGACAGCTTTGAACTGTGTTCCAACATTTAGATGCCATGTTGTGAAATGAACATGCCCGTTGACGTGCCTTATTGTGTTACTAGTGCTAACCCGGCACTAAGCATTCCGGTTGGAAGAGGATGGCAGTCGTGTGATTTAGGTGAAAATCATGGGCAGTTAACCGGGAAGTGGGAGGATGTACTACAGCCTTTGGATCAAATGAATCCAAGCCGTTCCAACAACTTGTCCCCACACCCTTCTGTTTTATAATAGAGATGCTTTGCGCAATGACAAGTAAATGTCGTGCCGTATGTAACAAACCAATGAGATTCACATGTTCAATGGCTTTGCCCCCAAGTTGCTCAGAACCTTCTCTTCTCTGTCGCCCCAAATCCACTAAAGTCTCTCTCTCCCTCTCTCTGAAATCCACGGGTGCAAGCATGTTTTCTCATATGAATGCAGAAGCAATCCAGTGACATCTCATATCGGTGTTCGCGTGCTTGACATTGCTGCCATTTATGGGAGAAGTCAGATTGCAGATGGGAAAAGGATAATTCAGGGTAGGTGGTAGTCTGGTGGTGGAGAGATTTTGGGGGAGGCGACTGTTCTAGTGCAACAGTTGCTCCATATTAAGATTCCAATCGATAATTCTGATTGGTTTGTTGCACCACATCAGCGCGATGTGTTCAAATTTATCTGCTGAAGATCTCTTCAGAAATTATTGTTGAGAAGATCAGTGATATCCCGATATTCATGGGATAGATTGTATTGTATTTGCAGTAAAATCTGTAGATTCTGATTATATTTAGATTGCCTAGAATAGATTAGCACAATTGTAGGAAATCTCTTGTATAAAGTTGCATACTCTGATTCAATAATAATAAGGCAAATATTTATTTCTTACTTTTACATGGTATAAGAGCAGGGAACGAAACCCTAGCTAGCTCTCTGCCCTTCTTTTTTTCTTCTGCCTTTTTACGTTTCCCATCATCATGGTGAACGAGCAATCTTCGATTGGAGGCAAGTCCGATGCCGCCAATCCTTATTTTATCCACCATTCAGACCATCCCGGAATGGTGCTTGTTTCCAAGCCTCTCAATGGAGATAATTATTCTACCTGGTGTAGAGCCATGACCATCTCTTTGAACGCCAAATCCAAGTTGGGTTTTGTAGATGGTACCATCACAGCACCTCCTTCCAAGACCAAACCAGACGACTATGCATCGTGGAGAAGATGCAACGATATGATCCTCTCCTGGATCCTCAATTCACTCACATTGGATCTTGCAGACAGCGTTATATATTCAACCACTGCCCAGGAGGTATGGGAAGACCTTCGGGATCGTTTTTCTCAAAGCAATGCCCCTCGCATTTTCCAAATTGAGAGGGACATCGCTTGTCTCACTCAAGATCAGATGACTGTTGCGGCCTACTACACAAGGCTGAAAGGATTATGGGATGAACTGGGCTCCTATAATGACACTGTTTGCTCTTGTGGGGCTAACCATAAGCGACGCAGATTGATGCAATTTCTTATGGGACTCAATGAGTCCTACAAGGGAATTCGAGGGCAGATCTTATTGATGAATCTGCTACCTGATGTTACAAGGGCTTACTCTTCCGTTGTGCAAGAAGAGAAGCAGCGAAGCTTGGGCGCCGCACGTGAGACAACGGAGACGGCAGCCATGGTTTTTCAAAGGGATGAAATAGCAGCCTTGGCTGCTCGACATGGACAAGGTTCTTCTTCTCATTCCAACTCATCTTATCGAAAACCGTTACACTGCTCTTACTGTGATCAAGACCATCATGTGCGAGAAACATGTTGGAAGTTGTATGGGTATCCGCCAGGACACCCAAAACATGCATCAAACAAGTCCAATCAAGGAGGCAACCGCTATAAACGCAAGAACAACAACCAGCCTTCAGTTAACAATGTCAAGGAGGGTCCAACAATGCAGGAAATACAATCGGTGAGGGATGGGCTTTCTGATATGCAAATCCAACAAATATTATCTATCATGAATAGCAAGGGGACAACATCACAATCTGCTACTCCTACGGCTAATGCTGCTGGAACTTCTTTAGGTTTGTCACGAGCATTGTTGCGTTCCCATCACTTAATTATTGATAGTGGTGCTACTGATCACATTACTTCATCTCCGACTTTACTCGTCAACAGTCGTGCGAACACCTTTTTGCCACCAGTCATTATGCCAAGTGGAGAACAGGCTCCAATTACTTCTACTGGCACTTTACCCTTGAATTCAACTATTTCTTTGAGTAATGTGCTTGCTGTACCATCTTTTAAGGTGGATTTAATGTATGTGGGTCGAGTTACAAGAGATCTCAATTGTTCTGTAACTTTTTTTCCTCATTGGTGTATTTTGCAGGACTTGACGACGAGGACGACGATTGGTTTGGGTAAACAACGAGACGGACTTTACTACTTGGTTGTGTTGGCATCGGAGAAACCAAAAAATAAAATCCAATCAGTTGCAGCCATTGCTAACCGTCCATCCCATTTTCAAGACACTTCATCCACCGACTTATGGCATCGCCGATTGGGGCATTTATCTTCCTCTAGATTAGATTTTATGGCCAAAAATTTGTTACATTTTCCTTTCAAGTCAAATAAAGCTTGTGATGTTTGTGCACTTGCGAAACAGAAATGGCTTCCATTTTCTTCTAGTTCAATTTTGTCCGTTAGACCTTTTGAATTAATTCATAGTGATATTTGGGGTCCTTATAAAATTGGCTCTATTTCTGGTGCTAGATATTTTTTGACTATTGTGGATGACTATTCTAGGTTCACATGGGTATTTTTTATGCATCACAAAAGTGAAACACAACATCTACTTGCCAATTTTTTCACTTTTGTCCAAACACAATTCAATGCCTCTATAGCCAACATTCGGGTTGATAATGGAAGGGAGTTCTTTGCCATGAGGGAATTTTATAAACAAAAAGGCACCACTTATCAAACTTCTTGTGTTTATACTCCTCAACAAAATGGGGTTGTAGAGCGCAAACATGGTCATATTCTTGCGTCAGCTCGAGCCCTTCGCTTCCAAAGCAATCTACCCTTACGTTTTTGGGCGGAATGTGTTCTCACAGCCGTTCACCTCATTAATCGTTTGCCCACACCACTTCTTTCTCGACAAACTCCTTTTGAACGGCTTTATGGAAAGGTTCCTACTTATTCTCATCTTAGAGTTTTTGGGTGTCTTGCATATGCTACTAATGTGCATATTCCTCATAAATTCGCTCCTCGAGCCAAACGTTGTGTTTTTCTTGGTTACCCGGTTGGCCAAAAAGCTTACAAGCTCTATGACCTTACCACCCACAAAGTCTTCACTAGCCGTGATGTTATTTTTCATGAAAATATTTTTCCTTATGAGTCCACTCCATCCACTGCCCCAAATTCAGCACCAGTACTTCCTCATTTTGTGCCTGATCTTGCCCCTTCAGGACCTCTTCCCACTGCCCAACAAATGCCAACACCAGAACCGGTCCCTTCCCCAGCACTTGTAGAACAAGCCCAGCCTATTCAGTCCCCTCCCTCCAGTCCTCCTTCCGCACCAGCCCTCCGCCGTTCTCAACGTCCTTATGTCCCTCCTCCGGCTCTACGCGATTATGTTTGCAACCAAGTGACGTCTCCCAAACCATTGTTGCCTTCGTCGTTTGGTTCCCAAAAAGGTACGCGATTTCCTCTTTGCAATTTTATCTCTTATCATCGTTACTCCCCACAACATCGCTCCTTTGTTGCTACTATTAGTCAGGATATTGAGCCTACCTCTTATACCGAAGCAGTTTCTAATTCCCACTGGCAAGCCGCCATGCAATCTGAATTGGCCGCTTTAGAAGCGAATCACACTTGGTCTCTCACTTCCCTCCCTCCTGGCAAGAAGCCTATTGGTTGTCGTTGGGTTTATAAAATAAAACGCCACTCGGATGGCACTATTGAGCGTTACAAAGCTCGCTTGGTTGCGAAAGGTTACACCCAGTTGGAAGGTATCGATTTTCATGATACTTTTTCTCCCACTGCTAAAATGATTACTGTTCGTTGTCTCTTAGCTTTGGCAGCTGCCCAGAATTGGTCTCTTCACCAACTTGATGTTCATAATGCTTTTCTGCATGGTGATCTCCATGAAGAAATTTATATGTCTTTGCCTCCTGGTCTTCAGCGACAGGGGGAGAACTTGGTGTGTCGCCTCAATAAATCTTTATATGGTTTAAAGCAAGCCTCTCGTCAATGGTTTGCTAAGTTTTCTACAGCTATCCAAGCTGCTGGATTTGTTCAATCCAAAGCAGATTACTCGTTGTTTACATGTCGGAAAGGCAAATCTTTTACAGCTTTGTTGATATACGTTGACGATATTCTTATTACGGGTAATGACCTCACTGCCATATTTACTCTTAAGCAATTTCTGCATAGTCGTTTCCGGATTAAAGATTTGGGTGATTTGAAGTATTTTCTGGGCATTGAAGTCTCTCGATCAAAAAGAGGTATTTTCATCTCACAACGAAAATACACTTTGGAAATTCTGAAGGATGGTGGATTTTTGGGTGCTAAACCTGTGAACTTTCCCATGGAGCAAAACATGAAGCTCTCATATATAGGTGAATTGCTTAAAGATCCATCTCAGTATAGGCGGCTTGTTGGACGCCTAATTTATTTGACTATTACCCGGCCGGATATCACTTATTCGGTACATGTGTTAAGTAGATTCATGCATGCACCGCGCAAACCACATATGGAAGCTGCCTTGCGTGTGTTGCGTTATTTGAAAGGTAGTCCAGGACAAGGTTTATTTTTCTCTTCTCAAAATGATTTATCTTTGCGAGCCTTTTCTGATTCGAATTGGGCTGGTTGTCCAACATCTCGTAGATCAACCACAGGTTATTGTGTTTTTTTGGGATCTTCTCTTGTTTCCTGGCGGACAAAAAGGCAAAAAACTGTATCTCTTTCCTCAGCCGAAGCCGAATATAGAGCCATGACAGGAACATGTTGCGAATTATCTTGGTTACGCTCATTGTTGAAAGATTTGCGGATATTACATTCGAAACCGGCATTGTTATATTGTGATAACAAGGCAGCCTTGCACATAGCAGCTAATCCTGTTTTCCATGAAAGAACCAGGCACATAGAGATGGATTGCCATTTTATTCGAGACAAAATACAAGACGGTTCGGTTGTAACCAAATACGTTGCTTCAACAAGTCTGCTTGCAGATGTGTTCACGAAGCCATTGGGAAAGGAAGCTTTCTCAGTCATGATACGCAAGTTGGGAGTTCTTGACATTCACTCTCCAACTTGAGGGGGAGTGTTGAGAAGATCAATGATATCCCGATATTCATGGGATAGATTGTATTGTATTTGCAGTAAAATCTTTAGATTCTGATTATATTTAGATTGCCTAGAATAGATTAGCACAATTGTAGGAAATCTCTTGTATAAAGTTGCATACTCTGATTCAATAATAATAAGGCAAATATTTATTTCTTACTTTTACAATTATCACTCCAATCAATTCAGAAAATTCACTGGGATTGTGTAACTGGTTTTGAGCAAGTTGTTGAGAATTTCCATGTCTAATACTAAGTTATAAAACGACCAACCTATGTGTCATACTTCATAGCATGTATTGCCCTTTTTTTTTTGAGAAATGGAAAAACTTCATTGATATCAAACAAGAAACTTGGTTATTTATTGATGTTCTTTTGGGTTTAGGGTTCTAGTTTAGACAGTGATCCTGTGCTTGGAGGAATGCCACCATCCATTTCTGGTGTTCCAACTAGAACGTATCCACCTCATCAAACTACCGAGCTCAATTTTTCAGTGCCTAAGAACTTGATGATCCAATTTTTCCACGCATCAAAATTGTTTCTGGAATGTGAGAACGGCTCTGAGCCAGACTTTCAAAAGTAGGAGAGAAAGCAATCTAAAACTTCTAATACGTATTGCCACATTCCGCAAGGCATTTGAGCAATTCATTAATTCTTTGGCCAATATGGCCTGCTAATTGTACATGGGATTGCGCATTGCTTGGCTGCATTGGCCAAGTAAATGATCTGAAACTCACGTCCGCAACTTCAGAAGCGATAAAATAAACACCTATAACACCAATTGATTGGTTTGTAATGTTCTTCAATGCCTGCTTCACCTGGGGACAACTACAGCAAATTCATGGACAAAACATCAACAAGGTGAAATCACCTATTAAGCAGATAGTATATAGTTTGAAAAGGTGAATGTTTGTTTAGACTTTTAAGACATTGCCACCCTGCAAATCAATTAGCTAGAAAAATCAACATGGCTGGCTGACAATGGAGTTTCTTTCACCGGAAACAATCCGCAAACCCAAAGTGATACTTTAGCTGAGTTAATGGCTGGCTGACTATGGAGTTTCTTTCAATCCGTTTGAATCGATGCAAAGACCTTTACTATACTTTGAAACCTGATCGGGTGATAGAGAGAGCAATACATCCATGACTGGCTATGTTGTATGGACTCACATATTGATATCGGGTGCGAATACGAGTTTAAGTGTCCACTTCATCCAATTTCCATCCCAAGAAAACAAAACATGCAAAATTCTTCTTATCAATTTTTAGTATGCGTCATATTTTTCTTGGATAAGTAGTGTTTAAAAGTGCCTTGGGACATTTCGTACACAATATAGGGGTTCCATGCGTAGTTTATGGTATATTTGATTTAACAAATACGTTTATGGTATATTTGATTTAACCAGTTGTATGGCCAACTAAATGTGTCGGACACAGGTATCGTACGCTGAGGATGATCCATGCAACATAGATTGCTGGACAACAAAATTTGTTTGTACCACATCAAGCTCTTAGCCGACCCCAAGTGATTGGGGACTTAAGGCTCGGATTGGTTTGGTTTGATTGGTTTGGTTTACCACATCAAGCTCTTCCAAGTAGCGAATGACAGATACTTTAACAGAAACAAAAGAAGCTTACGGGGCAGCTTATTTAGATTAGATTACATCTAATTCATACACGTCAACTAGACTAAAACATCAACAGTTTTCTACCAACAGGTTCAAGAAATGATCCCTTTTTAACATACTACAAGGAACATTTCACAGAGTTTTACCGATTACATGTAGCTGAGTCAATGGAACACATTAATACTGTTACCGTCACCAGGAGTTGAATGTTTAAAACACCCGCAAAGATTACCCTTTTTCCGTCTTGGGCTACTCTTTCCTGCATTGTATATGAAGTTCTTCAGTATAATGCTCGTTCCACTCCTGGCTAATCGGAGCTTCCCTTTGCTTTTCTTTTCATCATCTAGCTTCAGCAACACATACTGGATTTTCTGAACCTCCAACTGCAACCGTCCGATTTTCTCAGACCCTTTCCGCGCCTGTTCCGACACTCTCTTCCTTTGAAAATTCCCCGCTGCCTCCATCTCTGGTGAAAGAGCCTTACCGTCCATCTGCAAAGGACCCACTTCGATTTTCCTCGTCAGTTGGCTGTTGACCTCCGCCAGCTGTACGATCGTTTCCTCAACTTCTTCCAACTGTTCCTTTACTGTCTCAAAATCGACACTCTTGGCCTTTTTCTTCTTCTTCTTGCTTGTTTCCAATTTCCTTCTCAGTTCGTCCACTGTGACCTGAAGGGTGTTCAGCTTCTGGGCATCTGAATCAAGTCTCTCCAAAAGCTTCCTCTTGTTCCGCACCTGATTTGGCTCGTTAAAACTCGGGGGTACCGCTAATTTATCCAAACCCAATTCCTTATCCATTTCTAACTCTGAAGATGGATGATGCTCCCTCTTTTGCTCCACATCGTCAAATTGATGGCCCACAGACTTTTTCTTCTTGTGTGACGATTTCAATGTTTTGGCCTCGGCAGTTTCCCATAATTCGAGCATTTGGTCATCAGTCCTACGTCGACTTCTCCGACTTAGTGCAAATATTGAAGCATTTGAACCGTGATCGAGTGGGATATCTTTCATCAGAATCCTACCAGTAACCTCAGGTCTTGTTTTTAGCAACTTGAGTTTGCCATTTAGCTCATTTCCATAGTCCATCTCTTCCCTTTGTTTGTATTTCACAGAACCAAAGCTGTGGTCCGAACTCAACTCTTCAATCTCTTTTGCGGAAGACTCTAGCTCGAAGGAGGTGTTTGGGGTTTTCTCTGTGGAGAACCCTTTCATCTCCTTTGTTAGAACCTTTTCGAATGCTTTGATCCTAGTCTGTAACTTCTGCAGTTCTGGGATTCCATTTGGTATCATAGATTTATGAGCTTCCATCAGTTCTTGACAGATTTCCTCATGGAGATGAACTGCCAATGACACATCCTGCAAATATGTACAAGAAAAAGATTGCTGAAGTTTCAGTGAAAGACTTTTTGGAAAGACGGAATTATGGAAATAACATAATGAAGATTTGCAAGTCAGAAATTTCATGTTACAAGGAAATTCCGAAAAAAGGGAGACTTTACCAAATCCCTCTTCAATAAATTGCTGAATCGATATAAAGAAAACAAGTTAAATGCAGGAATGTGATCTCACTCCCATAATTTTAGCAGTGCAGGTCAAATCAATCAACAAAAAAATCACAAAATTGGAATCAGATCATTGACTGAAACACATTAAAGGATAATCACTATTCGAAAAAGCTATGTTACTAAGTACATATATAAGCTAGTTCATAATGGTACAAATGACAATGGAAAATCAAAATTTCATGGGTTTCAATTGCCACTAATTGCAACTAAGCTTTTATCTACTGGGTAGTGAAAGTCTAGAACCTAAAATTAACAGGTGCACAAGTTGCACTAAGAAAGGTTTAAGCATGTTCAGGCCAAGAAGAGAATCTCTACCAAGTTCATTCACAATTTAAGATACTATTTGTGGTTGAAACATATAAGGAAAAAATATTACCTTAGTTTCCAGATTTTCAGACAAGTCAAGATCTGGCGGAGAGAGGATATTGCCCTCAAGAGATGCTATGTTATCTCTCAAAGACTCGATGGCTGGAGCATATGCAAACAACTGGGTCTTAAGCTCTCCAATTTCGGTCTCCATGAAGCCAACTCGTTCTTTCATCTTTTCAATCTCTACTGTTTTAGAAGCACTTTCATTTTCAAGAGATTCACACACTCCAGTGAGCTCATGGACCTTATTCTCAAACAGAATTTCACGGACACTGGAGACCTGAAGATCAAAATAGAATGTTGTAGCCTCGGACTCCCAGATTTCAAACTCGTTGCTGATCTCTTGTAGCTCTGAACTCAAGTTCTCTTCTCGGATTCTGTGATCTTCTATTTCTGCATGTGAAATACCAAGTTCAGACTCCAAGTATCCATTGACCTCAAGAAGGCACTCAATGTCTTTGTTCTGGCGCATATTTTCTTCAGATAATTTGACAATATGCATTTCCAAATTTTCGTGTTGCCTCTTCAGTCCGTCCACAGTTTTGCACAATTCTGAGTTCAGTTCCTCTTTAGCTTTAAGCTTCGGTATTGCTTCTAAAAGCTCCGTCTCCTTCTGACACAAGAAATTGTTTCCAGTAGAAATTTCTTCCATCAATTGACTATTCACTTCTCTGACCTCGTGAAGCTCCTTCTCTAACTTTTCCCCCGATTCTTTGAGAAGTAAGTTTTCTGTTTCTCTCATTTCCAACTCCTCACTCAATACACTGATCTCTTTTTCAAGATCACCATTGACTCCACAAAGTAGTTTTAGTTCCGCAGCCTTTTCAGACCCAAAACTCTTGAAAACCATTGATAGGATATTGCGCTCTAGTGCCTCGAGAATAATAGAATCGTTTTCCTCTTCTAACAGGAAGTTCTCCTCCTCCAGTTCTGAGAGATCTTTCAGCAAACACTTGTTTTCTTCAACCAATTGAGCATTATCTGATTTCAACTGCCTCTTCATCTCTATAAGTTTGTGCTTCTCATTTTCCACCATCACAAGCTGCGCAATCATGATTTCCAATTCTTGCTCCAGGGTTTTCTTCTGTGAAGCAATTTCCACACCCTCTAACCTCAGTTGCCCAATCAGAGTTAGAAGAACCGAGTTTTCAACCAACAACTGCTGCTTATTGTCCTCGTGATCCAAGATTGCACATTTCATATCCTTGATGTCGTCTATAGCATGGTTCACAAATATTTGCTCATTTGCAATCCTATCGTCAGGCAGAACATCTAGACCAACTCCAAGTGCCTTGAACATTTTACATATGCCCATCCTCACCTTTTCAATTTCATCCAACAACAGTTCTGCTTCCACTTGCTGCTCAAGATTTTCACTCTCCAACTCTGAAATCAGTGTTTCTGCAAATTTGGACGCCTCAATGTGTTTCTGACACTCAATTTTTAAAGAGTAATTCTTTTGTTCCATATCTTCTATGAACTTTTGCAAGATGAAGATCTCAAACTGGGCATTGACAGCTTTATCAACTTCTTCTTCGAATTCTTTCCTCCTCCACCTTGTTTCTTCCTGCAAGAGCTGAACATAGTTTTCCAGACAAGTCAGTCGGGCACCACTCGCCAAAGCAAAACTCGCCCGTTCTTGTTTTTCCACACCTAGAGAAAGCTTTAGTTCCTCCACTTGAGAAAGCGTGGATTCCTTCTCCTTTTCCAAGCCGACATATTTTCGTTCCATTTCTGCCATTCTCCTTTCCAGGTTTTCAAGTCTCCGCTCAACATTCTCCAGCTGAAAAACAAGAGTTCCCCTTTCCTTGAGAAGATTGGACTTGTCATCATTCAGCATATTGCATAGCTCTTCTAATCCCTTGGACTTTGCCCTTAGACCTTCAAGTTCAACATTTGCTCCAGATAGAGAATTCTCAAGAAGAGTGTTTTTCTCCACGAGCTTCTGCATATTGTCCATAATAATTTGCAAATGGGACAAAAGGGCAGCTTTCTCAGACACGAGAGCAGATTTTTCTCCATTGAGCAATTGGCAAGACTCCTCCAATTCCTTGACCTTCTCTCGCGTCCCATTCAACTCGCCACTTAAATTTGTCACTGAACACTCCCAAATGGAATTCTTGTCTAGAAGTTCCTTCATGCCATCCAACTTCTTTAGAAGAGCTTCTTTCTCGTCTCTGTTGTCCTCCCGAACCTGTCTCAGCTTTGAGTTCTCATTTTGCAAATCTTTCACTGATGAGCCAATGGACTCTGGGTTCAAACCAACTGACTTCACTTGCTCCATTAAATCCTCATACCTATTGTTCAACAGTTGGATTTCCTCTTTCAGATTGTAAATCTCTTGTTGGAGGGAACTAGTTTGACCCATGTGTAGTCGCAGTTCTTCCTCAAGTCTCTCCTTCATCTCCCCCAGTCTGAGGATCTCACCCTGTAAATTATCCATTGAAACGGCGGAAGAAGAATTCAGTTCATTCAAGACCCTATTTTCGTCCTCCAGACCATTCTTTGTTATTTCCAAATCTTTCAACATCTGAAGCACATTTTTAAGCTCCAAGGCCAAAGCTTTCTGCTCCTCCTGAGATTGAGAGTGCAAATTCTGCAGTGTTTGGAGAGTGGCTTCCACTTGAACGAAACGCAAGTGCTCATTATCTACACAAGCCTGAAGTTTATCCAACACCTCGTGCTTCTTGGAAAGTTCTTCATCTTTCATCGCAATCTTCTTTGCCAAATTATCCGCTTCTACCCGTAGAGATTGATTTGATGTCTCGATAAGAACACATTTTTCTTCGGCACTCTTGAGTTTTGACGTCTCCATTAGAACCACATTATTAAGGCATCTAATTTCCTCTTGGGCAGAAGAGAGTTCACTCTCTAACTTTGATATTATCTCCAAGCAATCCTCATACCGACTAGCTGCAGCCTTTGTCTCTTCATTTATTTCAGAAAGAGCCTTTTTCAGTTCCCTTACTTCAGTTTCAGCTCTTTCAGCTCTCTCGTAAAGCAGTCTAGCTTCCTCAAGTGCAAGTGAGAGTTTTCTCTCCAAATCAGATATTTTCTCAAGACACTGTTTGTACTGGAGAAGACCGGCGTCTTTTGCAGTCTCTGATCTAGAAAGTTCTTTTTCAAGACATTTGGCTTCGGTTTCGGCTCTAACTGCTCGTTCATTGAGTCCTTGTGCATCCTTTTGAGCTTGTGAAACCACAATCTCTAAATTAGATATCCTTTCTAGAAACTCCTTGTGCATAGCAAAACCCGTATCTCGTTCAGCCTCTAATTTCACGAGGGCTTCCTTAAGTGATTGAACTTCAACTGCAGCTTTGCTCGCTTCTTCACATAGCCCTCGTGAAGTCATTTGTGCACAATTGAGTTCTCCTTCTAAATTCGACAACTTCTCCACACTCTGTTTGTACTGAAGGAGGACAGCCTCCTTTTCAGAGTGCATATCATCAAGTGCTTTCTTTAACTTTTGAATTCCATCATTGGAACTTTTTCCTTTCTCTTCTTTTTCAAGTCCTCCCCCAAATATCTCGTGCAGTTGCTTCAAACCCTTTTTCCCAATAAGAGTGTTGGATTCTCCTGAAAAAGGCCCATTCTTTGCAATAAGGCCCACTGCCTTATCCAAATCGTCTGAATCAAGCAATGAGCGAAGTGGGTGTGGCATTTCAGGCGTGTGCGGCTCACGTTCATCTTCTGAATATCCCAAAGTTGAATCATCTGGAAGTACAAGTGGGACTTGGTTTGGAAATGCTTGTGCCATGGCTCGGTGGGCATGGCGGAGCTCCCCTGTAGCATGATCATATCTTTCTGCCAAGGCACGGTACGCTCGGTAGAACTCCTCAACCAGTTTCATGAGCTCTGGCCGTTTCTTGTAGTACATTTCTGCCCTTCTTGCAAAGGAATCTGCATCTTCTTCAATGAGCTTGATCATTGCTTTCACTTTGGTGTCCATATCTGTTTAACCAAGTACACGTGGGAGAGTTAATATTGTGGCCTCGAAAAAGGCCATGAAGCAAGCCATCAAAGATTAAACTATTATCAGGAAAGGAAATGTTATGGGACATAGCTATTCTTCATGGTCCTCATTGTTATATACGTACTAGAGATACTCGTCACATAAAAACGTGGGAGAGACACTGCTTCTAAACGACCCTTTGAAACAGGCTTCAAAGCATATGCTTATAGCCAAAACAGGGAATGCATTCGACATGTACGAATTGTTGCTTTTGCGACTGGTAAATACTATTGATAGATGGATCAAATCTCAAGTATGGCCTTCTTAGCACACATCGGAGTGATATCTACATGCTGTACTATTGTTGGGATTAATCTTCCAAGCATCAAATTAAAATTATACAAACTTGTACAAACGGCAAAATAAAGAACAAAAAGTAATGTTCTAAAAGAGACATTGCCTTTGAATAAAAGCTAAATGGTAAAAAAGTATTGTTCTATGGGTTATAGAATATTACAAATTCATGGATTCATTCAGAGAAGCTAAACTGTGTTGATCCAAACTAATCATCTCACCGTTCAACTCCAATCAAAACTTTCAATTTCAGATTAGGTTCCATTCTACAGCATACAGCCTCTCCCTCCCAACCAAAAAACAAGATATCAAGGGAAAAACGTTAAGTTCATGCATTCCTATATTTTTTCCACACACACACACACACAAATTTGGTGCAGTAAATGGATATGCAGATGGTCTTTCACATATCTGCCAAGGATTATTGCTCTCAACACCACATAGCCATCTGCAGGGACCCACCCGCACCCCCCTCTCACTTAAAGGCAGAGCTACCCCAAAAGAGTATGTTTAACTCCACCAAGCAGCTATGGGGGCTTATAAACAAGAAACTTCAAGTACTCACCCATTGAACCAACCACTTGGTGGTCCATGAAAACTGATCAATAAATAAGCTAAGGGAATTCCAGTTTGGGTATTTCTATGTTCTGTTAGCTTTGTTACTATGTTACTAATCTTAATCTTTGTAAGCTGCAAGTTCTTTTACCTTCAAAGTGGCCCTAAGAGCATCTCCAGCCCTGACCCATTTTTTAAACCCAAATTTGAGTCAAAACTCCATTTGGGTATGCCTTCTCCAATGCTAAACCCTTTTTTGGCCCAAATATAGGTTTTTTTTTGTTTTCCTTCCATAGTTCCCCCACATTTGGGTTTGAAATGGCACATTTGTAAATAATAACAAAGTGAAAAGAGGTGTTGAAAGAAAAGGGTTTGGATATGGGTTTCCCCTCATGTGGGTGAGAACAAGGATAAAACTGAAAAAGGGTAGGCAAAAGGGTATGCCATCGGAGATGGGTTTTTAGTGTTTTTACCCAAATTTTGAGTCTGGGTAGAAAAAAAGGTTAAGGATTGGAGATGCCTCTAACTTGGACTTCGGAAGATATTAATCAAGATGTTCAACAAGAGCATTGAGGACCTCAAACTACAAACAACTGACGATAATCTTTAGAACAAATTACCCATAAAACAATCAATTGTCAATGGACCATGACCGGAATGACTGACCAACAAAAATATCGGGCAGGGGAACCTTTTGGAAAGTGAGAACCTAGAGCACAAAATCCACGCTAGAAAACTTGGAAAACATAGGAGGCAGTTTAGGAAGGAAACTGTGGGTATGCTTCTGAATATTTCTCAATAGCTTACCAAGATATTCATACGAAGTTATGAACTAATTCATTTTTCACAATTGACTCTCTCAGGATTACCTTGTTTAAGAAAATTAAACATGGTGCCTTCAAATGGTTGGTGGATGCTACAAACAAATTACTAAATAAGACCAAATGTAATATGAATTAAACTTTGCACTACGCTTGCATCATGAGCTCTTGCTCAGCTTGGAAACAAGACAAATCCTGATCTCATAACAGAAGGGAAAGTGGAAACTACAAATTAAAGAAGGAAGCCCCTCAGGAATCCTATTGCCTTATCACAAGCTAAAGCTTGACATGTTCCACCTAGGGAGTTTAAAAGTAACTTCTCGAAGACGTACATATTTTAATCATAACACTAACATCTATGCCTTGGGCTAAACAGCATCCTGAGCTACTCTGCATAATACATCACCAAATCCCTTGCCCTTTTAAGTAATACAATCTATCTTCACGATAGACATATTTGAACTTGAATGAACTTCCTACATATCCTCTACAATTATTTCGCAACTAAAAAGGTAAAAAATGAAGCCCAGTTAAAGTTCAAAGCATTATACTCTTTTGTGCTAGTTGAAAATGAGTAGGCAACCAATGCATCGCAGCACTCCACGGGTCTGACCAAAGGAGCCCCTACTCACCGAGAAGCCAAACAAGAGGGGCCTATACAGGCCTGACAATGTGACCAAAAGGGCGGGAGCTATAGCCTGACTGATGGCGAAAGGCCAGTGGCATGGGACTAATGAGCATTAGTCATTCCCAAGCATCACCCAAGAGGCTCGAAAACCCAGGTCTTCCTGGCAGTTAAAGCATTATACCGCTACATATATCGTTACCGTTCTAAAATTCCTCTGGTTCTTTATTTCCATAAAAGTTTCTGATCTGAATAGTAAGTACCACTTAACACTGTTCAATGGAATGATCGGCTATTGTCAAAAAGCAAAATGTTATGATGTTGCACTAAATGTAGCTTTTACGTAATGCAACACAAATAACTGCCATTCTAGAGAAAGCAATGGCAGACCCAAATAACCATCAACGAATTTCCATTCTTGAGCTTTAATTAATGATACGAAGCTTTGCTTCCAATTTCTACGACCATAACTACATGATTCTTCACAATGATAAACAATATAGAGAAAGGAAAGGGAAACAAATGGCAATAGTCAGGGCAATCAATCTTCCTTAAAAACCAGAGACCAACAAAAAGTAAGTGACAAAATTAACACCTGTGAGATTTTCTTGGAGCCATTTTGAATTCTTTGGGCTAATGTGACTGTCCCACCACCAAGAATACAAGCGTCTGGAATCGGATTGTAGCACGGTTGCCATGGCTCCAGCAATGAGCAAAAATAGAACTGTTTTTGACCTTGTAACGGCGTGGTCCTTATACCAGTAACAAAAATCGAGGTAACGGATCCAGGCCAGTATCAAATTCCAGTATTTCCTACCATCCAACAAGTTAAAGAGAAGCTTTCAATCTCTCTATCTGATACCCCTTTCAACTGCCCACTGAAATCATCAAAGAAACACGGAGTAAGGAAATGTTAGCTCTTAACACGGGCTCGCTTGATTGGCCGGATTAAACATGGGATTGGGTTGTTTTCGACATTTGAATGCAAAAATGGTGGAGGGTTTACTCTGGTCAACCAAACGTAGCCTCTATACTTGTCCAAAAAAAGTGACCATATGCAGTATACATCAGCTAAATGAAACTGAGATGAACAGATTCTAAATACATACATGATTGTGCTCAAAGGAGCCCAAGTCAACAGTTATGTAGCAAATGCAGCTCCTAGTTGAAAGACCTCCAAACCAGTACATAAGATAAACACTGATCCAAGAGAAGAGAACAATAAAAATCAGATCTTGACCAATTTTAAATCATGATGATTAAAGAAAAGTCGTGTCTTGTGCAGTTTTACAATTTTAAGAAGAATTTTAAACGGTTTTAAAAATAAAAATAAAAAGGGAGCAGCATTACAACAAGTACTTGGAATGCATACCTTGACCTCTTCAATCTCAGAAAAATACAGCATCAAACCTGCCAAATCAACATGACCCACAACAAACAAAGCATCAACACAGATTCTGAAATGACTACTGTATAAACTAAGCTAACAAAATAAGTTCAGTAGTCAAAATGTGCACATCAAATCAAGCTCCCAGTTGTTGGAGTTCAATTTCTCCGTACCGAAATTCCTCGTACCTCTGTACCCAGTGCATCTCCGGCCTTTAGATCGCATAAAAACTTTAAAACACAAAAAAAAAAAAAAAAAACTCACACAATCCAACCCCCCAAAATACACCGATACAGAGGTACCCCAATTTCTTCGTACAGAGGATTTGAGGAGTAGCTGAAGGACAAAGAAAAAACAATTTTACGCAAATGGGTAACACAGAAAAATCAAGAACTTACCAAAAAAGAGTAAAATCTGGAAATGGGGTTCTCCTAATCAGTTGTGATAGCAGACCCTCCATCTACCAAGTACCATCTTCATCCCATTCCTCTCTCTCTCTCTCTCTCTCTCTCTCTCTCTCTCTCTCTCTCTCCTATAGTACTTCTTATTGTCCAGAGATGGGTGCTGTGTCAGTGTGACAAACTGTAAAAGGGACACAAAGCTGAAAAATGACCGAAGAAAGTAAAAGAGTTCTGAGATTTCGTCTACTTTTATTTATGGAAAATGAGATGCATACGTATATGATATGTAACCAGTATACTATGTTTATATACGGTTACTGTATTTACAAATCACATTAATGATGTAATAAATTACTATATAGGATCTCAAGGAAACAAGGATCTCGTTTTACTGTGTCGTCGGCCGTTACCATATTTTATTGATACGCTTTTTAGCCTTTTAGCATGCGCCTATGCTTTTAGGCATGTGTGAGTCATTAGGGAGAATTTGGATGACTAATATACCCTTGGTTAAGATCTCAAAAATGTTCTTCCTTGGTTTTCCAAACATGTTTTGTAGAAACCTAATAGAGATTAAATTCTTTCCGGATGAGGTGGAAACCTCATGGTTTCCGCCATCCATTGTGGGTTTTACTGAGCATTCACTGCAGTAATCTAAACCGTTCATCTTGTAGGGCCCTAAAAGTAACATGTCCATGTAAAAAATCAGTTTGATTGGACATCAATAATTATATCAAAATTTAAATTTTAGTTTATAAAATCGACGGTCATAGACAATTTAACTTAAAATACTAGTGACAAAATCAAGCCGTCCATTTTATAAACCAAAATTCAATTTTTGACATAGCTATTGATGTCGGATCAAGCTGATTTTTAGCGTAGACATATTAATTTGTGTGCCCTACGAGATGAATGGTTCGGATTATTACAAGAAATGCTTGGTATGGCCCACAATGGGCCGTGGCAAAAAACCGTGGGGTTTTTGCCTCATCCGAACATAACACATTCTCAACTTCAAAACTTCTTTTCTTTAAAGTTATACATGTTCAGAATTGCTAGTAATTACTCCCGAAATCGTTCCTCAACGAGAATTCACCATAAAAAAAAAAATTGTAATTTTTAGATTAAGAATAAAGTACTTTTGCAACGAAAAAAACGTGCAATTTTTATTTTTCCATATAGTTACCTATGATTTTCAAAGAGCTTAAATGTAAAGAAACACTTAGAGAATTAATTTTCGCACCTCTTTTTCTAACATGGCACTCCTTATTTTCCCTTATTTTGATTTTGTTACATTACCCTTTGATTTGTGAAAATTGAACCAATAGAAAAAGGGGTGCGAAAACAATACTCCAAAAACTAATGTAGTTGGCCCAATCACTCGTTGGGCAATCAGTTGATTGCAGCTGTTGGCAACATAATCACAGTGCATTAAACTTTTGGATTCTAATGTTTGAGGACGTTGAGGGAGCAAATTTTACTGAGAATCACAAAAGCTTTTTTTTTTCCTCGACGAAAGTAAGTAGTGTTAGTTGTACTTAGTGAGTTTTGAACTCCAGTTGAATGCGTGGAAATAAACGGTGCCTACTATATATTAGGCTACCACTCCGCTTACAAGATTTTTCTTGTTCGTCATTTTAATAAGAGAAAATACATCAATCGCCACATGACTATGACGAAACTAAAACTCTTTTAAGTAAGCGAGAATTTTAACCATTGACCTCGACAGAGACGAGGCTATATGTGGTTCAACGGGTTGAACGGATCATATTTATCATGAGAATTAAGCTTAGCCCGATCCGAATTCGATTATCTAATTACTTTTCGCTCTATTTCCTTGTGATTTAAGCTTGACCCAATTCGAATCTAATTGTTTCTCACTCAATTAGTACATAGTAGAGTGGTAGAGGCATGAATAAACGAGGATATGAACCGTTGACCTTGACAGGGTACTTAACTATTGTAACAGGTTGAATGGGTCAATTTGTTGTGAATTTAGCGTGATCTGACTTCGAATCAACTGATTCTCTGATTGTTCGGTCGGGGTGTTTGGCCGGAATGCCCTCCGATAATTGAGTTAGCAATGACAATACAAGAATACGCAATCTGGATTAATGAACAATGACAATTCACGGCCGGGTACGCAATTCAGGATTTATTAATCCGAAGATTTACGAGCAATTGCAACTCACGGATATGCAATCCGGGGATCTATAAGCAACAGTGATCACTGAAAATTAGGTGAGTACGTAGGGGCGTGACAAATTGATCACTACAAGTCTGCAAGACATATGCAATAAGTGGAATCTGACAGAGGCAAAACATTTTCAAATTAATAAGTGTTTGTTTTTTATGAAGATGCATGTTCGAATCTTACGGAAAGCAAATGTTCTAAACCAGCCAAGCCGAGCTTCGTACTTAGCTCGTTTAGCACACAAGCCTAAAATTTGAGCTACTGCTGAGCCTAAAATTTGAGCTACTGCCGAGTCAAACTTTTGAGTGTCGAGCTCGTCTCACTTAGAAAATGAGCCTAAAATTCGGACTCAAGTTAGACTCAATTACTAAAGAGCTGAACCGAGCCTTAATGAGCCAAGTCGTGAGCTTCTAAATTCATTTGCAGTCCTACCCTCTAGCAATTGGTGGTGGATCCAAATAATGGTTGTTGAACTCTAGAGGTGTATGATAAAAAAAAAAAAAACCCTCCAGTGGTGGTGTTGGAGTCTTAGCTTTATCCTGTTTAAAAAAATAGCTTTATCCTGTTTAAAAAAAAATAGCTTTTATCTTTTTATTGATACAGATCAGGTTTAGTGGAATTTATCTTCAATTTGAGCATATCGGTTTTGATTTTATGAAGGGTTGTGTTAGGGATACTTTAAGGGTCTTTTCTTTGCCCATTTTCTTTGTACTTAGCATTTCTTTTTTATGAAAACCAAGAATACGAAAGGTCAGACAGATGGACAAACCCTTTTTAGTTAGCCGTTCTAAATTCGTTATCATTTTCATTCACTCGACTCTTTCACAAAAGAAACGGATCGTAGTGGAAATATCTTTCTCTTAAATTAATTATGGAGTGAAGGAATCTAAATTTATTTTTTCAGTTCGTTAGATTCAAATTGTTGAAAAGTATGAACTCATCAGAGAAGAAAAAATCATGAGTCCTACTTTAAAATATTGCTAAAAAAGTGGAAATACATTGACTTTTGGCATCGCCAATTGACTTTCAATGGAAAACAATAATGCAGTTTAAACTGAATTTATTTTGCGTCCCCAAGATAATTTTGTTGAATGATTATTTTTCAAGAAGGTTATCGAAAATGAGATACGTATGTGCAACGGTTTTTTCATTGTACATACCATATCGTATACATATGTATCAAATATCGTAAGAGACATTAACAAGTGTAAAGACAAGTTTGAAAATATGTTACTAATTAATATGGAATATAATACAGAATGTGTATTGCACATATTGAATAAAAATTTTAATGACGTAAAATTTTGCTCTTCAACTTTTATACAAGAGATGTTTTAGTAAGAAACAATATCAATGTCACCTCACGGATCATGCAAGAATATTTACCTCTAGACGAATCGAAGGATAAGCATCGTATCGTATATATGCACTAGTGTTAGCCCGTGCCTACGGCACTACGCATCCCGGTTGAAAGGAGATGGCAGTTGTGTAATTTAGGTGAAAACCATGGGCACTTAACCGGGAAGTGAGAGGATGCACTATAGCCTTTGGATCAAATGAATCTAAGCCGTTCCAACAACTTATCCCCACACCCTTCTGTTTTATAATAGAGATATTGTAATATTTATTAAAACTTAAAATATGTGCCGAGATACCTATAATTTCTACCTCTAAGTGTAACCGTATCAAATTATACGATATTTCTGACGTGTCCTGATTATAACATTTTAACAACAATGAAATGATATGCATTATGCAACAGTCAAGGTGGTTTAGAAAAGTGAATATTCCCGGAAATCATTTTTAAAAAGGATATTGCTCACAAAATATGATTGAATAAAACACAATTATTGGAAGAATCAATCAAAAATTGTTCTTTGAAGCCGAGCAACAAAAAAATTGTTCTTTGAAGCTTCTTTGTCTTCTTCTTTACAAATGATTATAACTATAATTATAGTGAGACAAACCCAAGAGGTTGGCCTGATGTTCAAGACCCTCGAGGGTTTTAGGAGTTTGTTCACTCGTAAGGTTTAAGATTTGAAACTTTTCAGGTACTATCAACTTTCATGGACGAGTCCATACGGAGCTTTGCTATAATTTTAATTAATTAGGCTCCCTACAAGTGGTTTGTGTGATTACGCCCCGAGATTAGTCGAGATGCGCGAAAACTAACCCTGACATCCTAGTTGGGTAGGTGTGTGCATGGTTTGTCCTCTCCATATGCTTTCTCATTGAAGCCCACTCCTCCTTCCCAATTATTGGTATTTATTGGGACAGTGTTGGACAGGGAAACTAGTATTTATATTGCCAAACAATTTCTGGAATATTTTTACGTCATTTTAAAAAATTCAATTAAATATTTAATTAGCGTAAAAAAAAAAGAGACTAGTATAAATTTGGTCATTGTATTCTGATATTCATTATATATCATCCAACTACCAGCAGGACCATTGAATTTTTATTATCTGCACATGGGAGGATATCAGGTTATGAGCTTTGTTCTTTGTCATTACACTGTGACTGGGGTCCACTGACCACATGGGGAATTATTTAATTTATTTTGATTCTGGTTTTGAATTATCATCGGATTAGGAGTAGTATTATTTCTCTCATTCACCAGTGTTAATGTGCTCATTTTTAGAAATGCTAAAGGTACAGATGAATAATCTGTACCAGTGCGCACAAACCAGCTTTGGGCCAGTTTTCATTTTCAAAAAAATGATCGGAGCCGCTCATTTTGTTTAAAATACCTTATTTACGATCCCTACAAAAAATAAGTTCAATCCGATATTGGTAAAGCTGTTTACAAAACTTTCAACTTTGCTTTAGAATTCAGGCTTGAATTCTATGGCAAAGTTGGATGTTTCGTAGACGCCCTAACCGATACTGGATTGAGCTTATTTTTTATAGGGACTGTAAACAAAGTATTTGAAACAAAATGAGCGGCTTTGATCATTTTTTTGGAATCCAAAACGGACCCAAAAATGATTTGTACGTGTTGGTACAGATTATTCTGTACCAATAGCACCTCTGCGAGGTGATTTAGTCCACACAGACATCTGTGCGCGATGTGGGGCCGCTACGGAATCCACACAAACGATTTGAGGCATTCATTGAATTCAAAATATTTTTTCGAGTGCTCTCGCGAAAAAACATCTCAATCCGATACCTGTGAGTGCTCAATCAGATCGTCGAACTTTCAATTTAAATTTTAAACGCTGAAAGTTTAACTATCTTTACTCAACTAACCCGAGTCTTTTTCTCAACTACTCCCAAGACTATGAAAATCAAACCGTCTGAAAGGTTCTTTCAGTATATACATCCACGTCAAGTGCAAGTCAATACAGTTTTTCAATCACGCATGGACCATTTAGTTTGCCTTTGAATCCAAGTTCCTTTATATAATTTGCTCTTTAAATTGTTCTTGATAACTTAAAAATGGCCGGTCCAGATTTTACGCACCTCGATTATTTATGGGGGTTTATTTTACTGCTCACTTACGGGAAGTCTAATTTGGCTTTTTAGATTTCTTTAGAGGCGTATTTTTAGCTATTGATCGAGTAAGAATACGGAGAGATGTAAAAAGATTCTTAAAGTGATCTAACGGCAAGAAATACATGGAAACACTAGTTAAACTTTTGAGAAATACCGTCCGAGTACGAACATCACAATCAATAAAGGAAAGAATTTGAAGTAGCTTTTAGGTTGAGAGTACCTTTCTTAATTATGGATTTTAGATTAGATGAAGAGTAAGAATTTGTTGTGCAGATCACATTCAACTACTACCATGTTTCTTTTTCTTTTTCTGGTTTTGGTATAAAAAAAATAAAATAGATACACAGATAAGTTACTCCATAAATCCTTCAACTAATATTGCTCTCGGCACTACATAGTCATCCCACTACACCTATGTCAAAGCCTAAATAAACAAAAGTCTCACCGTGTGTGTGTTCAGAAGCGCTAAAAGAATATGCATAGCCCCCGCCAAGCGGCTATTATGTTGGAAACTCAAACTCTCATATTTTTTGTAGGAAGGGTAGAAGAGTAATTTCATACACCAACTTATCTAGACAATTGCTGACTAGGTAAGTGGTGGAGGACCCTTATACACAAGCACACAATAGTCTAAACTCCCGATGTGGGAGGCAGTCCAACACCAAGCACTCACTCACTCGCTTAGGGATTTAGTCGAGGTCCTCGTAAGTCGGTCCGAACACTCTGAATTATGAAGGGAAAAAAAAAAAAAAAGACTGAGCACTCACTTACCCATTAAACCAATCACTTTTGTGGTACCATTATTTTATTTGTTTTCAACTTCTCCTGATGGATAATCGATACCAATGCCGAAAACCAATTAAGCTATTGTAACCATTTTCGTCCAAACATAAGATCGGGTTAGATCATTTCCTTTCCTTTCCTCTCCCATGTGAAGCTTTGGATTTGCTTTGGAAAAGGGAATTGATTTCTACACTCTATTTTTTTTTATAATCACACTTTATTTTTTCAATTTTAGTGTTGAAAATATATGTGTTTTTTTTGGTTAAAAAACAAAAAAAATGGAGTATATACATCAATGCCCTTAGAAAAAATGGCATAAATACATAGGCGTGAATTGAAGCTTCGACTGTATTCCCCATGCTTTGTTTCTTTACTTGTCAAAGTAAAAAGTACGGAGTAACTACAGTATGATAGCCCGAGGTTTACTACAGTTGGTTGATTTGCTTCTCAGTCCACACAATTGATCAGAGTTTGATTCTTAAAATAAGATCGTGAGAAATGAAATTTCTTGAGAATATCATAGTCCCGGCATAGATGGTTTGTCTTTGACCGGATCGGAGAGGGGATCAGTCAAAATGCGCATAAGTTGATCCAAACACTCCGGATTTGCGAAAAAAGAAAACAGTACTTGATGTTACCCGACACCAGGAAAATGCCATTCTTTCCTCAAACTCTAGCTGGCCTCTCACCGACACGTTGCTCTCTCTCTCTCTCTCTCTCTCTCTCTCTCTCTCTCTCTCATTATTGAGTGCCGAAAAAGTAGATGGGCAGCATTTCTTCTGAATGGTGTCTTGACTCTTGAGACTGAAAATAGCAACACCATTATTAATCACTCCTCAAATGCCCAACACCGGCCCCTTCGACCAACCTACTACTCCTATGTAAAACGAAAATCAATACAGTAAAGTAGTAGTAGCTGGGGATTGAGTGGGAGAGAGATTTCAGCTCCCAACACCTTATCCTCCCATTCCCTCTGATTTGGAGACTCTGAGGTCCATACTAGACCCACGAAGATAGTTCAAATCGATTAGTATTTTGTAGACTTTTTTGAACTGCAGTATTATTACCTCCGTGCAAAAAACAAATTTGATTAGACATCAATGGATATGCTAACAATTCACCCTTTTGCGAGAGAAATATGACAAGATTTACACTTTTGCAAGATTTTTTTTTTGTGTGATTACAGCTAATCGATTTGCGGAGGTATTAAGGGCCTCCGCTTTTGCAAGAAAAACGAAACGATTCTACAAGGAAAATATAAGATGGAATCTTCTTACTTTTCTTGCAAAAGTGTGAACCAGAATTAACTTTTCAGTGTCTTCTAACGGAAAAAAAAATTCTTTATGCCCCCTGTGGGGCTCCTTTTGAGATGGCTCGATCGTCTTTGTTC
Organism: Rhododendron griersonianum; assembly: GCA_018127125.1. Lineage (NCBI taxonomy): Eukaryota > Viridiplantae > Streptophyta > Magnoliopsida > Ericales > Ericaceae > Rhododendron > Rhododendron griersonianum. Next base: position 59,317,571 of record CM030791.1, read on the forward strand.
CAGGGGGTTTGGTTCTTGTCCTTGATCCTCTTTAGTCCTGCAAAACAAAGCACGACTAAAGACCACGCCGGAGGTTCTCCGGGGTGGTCCTCCGGTGCAAGAATCAGTTCTCTTGCAAAGAGGAAGGAGAAAAGTGTTTAGGGTTTAGAGTTGTGTATTCCCCGTACCTCCATCAGGAGGCATCACTTTATATTTATAGGGATCATTCAGCCCGATGCAAGATCGTAGGCATGCTCGCCACGTGTCGGCCGACGTATCTCCTACGTCACCAATTAGGGTTTCGTAACTGATTAGTGAGTGAGCGGGCCCCCTTTCACGTGGTACCATCAACCTGGTAACCGCTCGACTGACGTCACCATCGTCATCACAGCCAGAGTGGCATTCCCACGTGAAGGGAGGTGGAACATGGCCCCCACATTCGTTCAAGACCGAATGTAAGCCGACGGTCAAGGAGTCGGCTAGCCGAGAAGCTGTTGGCCGAAGAAGGCGTCCAGGGGAAAATGTTCGTCCTTGGGGCAGCCAAGGGAGTGGAATACAGCCGAGGCGGAAAGTACATTCTAGGAGCAAGTTGGACCGTCGGTTGCCGAGACTTATCGGAGTACGCCAGGAGGCTTTAGGATCGTTGGTCCGCCGAGGCTATACCAGACCTGCTTTAGGAGTGAACATGGACAGTCGGTTCCACGGCTTGGTGTTACGCTCGGTGAGGACCGAGCCAGTTAACTCGGCCCGATACAATAGCCCCTCAATTCCTGCCGAGGCTCTGAAGTTGGTAGGGATTGAATCCAGCCGTGCCGAGCCCCAGCCCCAGCCGAGGGTCTTCCTTGTGTGCTCTTCAACGGTAATGACCGAGCCCCAATGGCTGCTCGACAGATGTCAAACGATAAAAGGCGGTGTCAGTCGAAAGGACGCCTTGGCAGATGAAAGGACGCTCGCAGTCTGCACGAGGAACGAAGAAGTCCACGTGGCCAGGCCTCATTGGTCAGCGGTTCGGCGTGACCATCATTGCGCGGGAAATTCGAAGCGTCGCACTCCGCTTATAAATAGAGGAAGGGGAGGAGAGAGAAAGCTTCTTGCCCTTTCTCTCTCTACGAATCCAGAACTCCCAACTCCTCAACCCCGTTCCAGACTTCGTTCAAGATCCAGATCCTCCAATTTCTGTCCAGTTTGCTACAAATCTTCAAGTAAGTAATCGATCCTACCTCTTCTGTTATCTTTCTCAGCTTTTTATGCATTTTTTCCTGGGTTTTGGGGTGGTTCCTGGGGTTTTGTTCTGAATGAACAGTAAAAGCCCTGGGGATGAACGGCGTGTTCATCCCCAAACTCAACCTGTTCTTCCGAGCCTCCAAGGGGATGCTGAAGACTCGCCGAGGCCTTTGCCTCAGTAGCTTTAGGTGGCCGAATGTTGAATATCTCGACGCTCGTAGCCGAACGCGGCCTTCTCCTTGAAGGACGCCGAACCACACCAAGGACTCTTAAAAACTGACTCGTGAGCCTGTAGTGTAATCCGAACCTTTTCATTTTTTTTTTCTTTTTGCCGACGCGGATGCTTGGCGTTCTCATTTTTCTTTGTTTTCCCTTCTTTCTTAGGTCTGGCTCACGAGGTCATCAACATCTCTTCAGGCTCGGACGATTCTCTCACCGAATCCGAGCGCCGAGTCGTCGATACTCTGGTAGAACGCCGTAGGAACCTCGGCCGAGACGCACCATCCGCTCCTACGAGGATGTCTGCTACTACTCCAGCATCAGGCGATTCAAACGCCGAGATGGACTTTGAATACGCCGCCGAGGACTGCGCCTCAGAACCAGAGATCGTCTCCACTCCTGGAACCGTGTCTGAGGCCGAACCTAGGATGGGTGAAGAGGCCAGATTACGCTTCGAGTCTGGCGAGCAGGCTTCCACCTCGGCAGCAGGGAGTGACGACGACTTCTTCGACAAAGGGATCCTATGCCCTTATGCCCACTACTTCTCGGGGGAGGCCGGAGAGTACGAAGCTTTCTGCGAGAAGTACCACATTCCGAACGACGTGTACATCCACCGAGTGAGGAGCGACGCCATTAAGGCAGCGAGGGAAGACAGGCCGGAGCACATCACCGTGCCTCTCATGGCCATTACCGAGGCTGGCCTGAGGTTCCCTTTCCATCCCTTCCTTAGGGAAATTCTGTACAAGTTCGGCTTGTGCCCGCACCAATTGGCGATCAACAGCTACAGGATTATCATGTCCTTAGCTACAATGGTCGAACTCCACGGTATCGACTTCAAGCCGACCGATATTTTCCACACCTACACCATGTCTCGTCATGGGAAATCGAAGCGTCGGTTTCTAACACTCGGCCGAGGAAAGACTCTCTGATAGAGGGACTTTCCGACTCGGATAAGTGGGCCGACCTGTTCCTGGAGGTTCGGGGGAACTTTGAGTTCGGCGAGGCTAACCGTCGGAATCCCATTCCGAGGTTTGTCGACAACCGAGGTTCGGGGGATTTTCTATTTGTCCTTCACTTTAATATAACTTTTGCCTTTTCTATGCCGAGACTAATAATATTCTTCCTGCTTGTTGCCTTCTCCTTTTGCAGAGCTCGGACCAATATCCAAAACCCAGAACTCGCAGGCACGGGAGAAAGCTTGCGAGGCGATTCTAGCCCAGGCCTGCCGAGACGCCCCAACGATTTTAGACTACGAGCCGTCGTACAAAGGCGTGCTGAAGAAGAAGGACAAGAAGAAGGACGGTGAACCAGGCGATTTGTCAAAGGGCAAGAAGTCGGCACAGCCGAGTCAGGGGACGAAGAAGAAGAGGGCGCCGACCGACGCCGCGGGTCCAAGCGAAAAGCGTCAAAAGGGAGTGCGTTTGCCGAAGATCGGGTTTACAGCCGAGGAGTGGCTTTCTCCGCTCGGTCAAGATTTCATCTTCGAGCCGACAGGTCCAGGTCTGAACGCTCCTCTCCAGATCCGCGAGCCGACCGAAGCCGAGATGTCGAGGAAGAATATACCGAGGCCCAGCATTCCAACGAAGAGTGCCAACCCTGCTCGGGGCCGAGGCACCGATCAGCAGCAGCAACAACAGAAGAAACAAAAGCTCTCGGAAGAGGTCCCTCCTCCGAGTGCTTCCAAGACTGCCCCTTCTGAGGCTCGCCGACCCCCTCCTAAGAAGGATCAGGGTCGTCAGACCGAGGGTCCCGTTGATTTGGACAGCGGTCCTGTTGAGGCCGAGGTCCCACGCCCCTTCAGCCCCTCCTACATGATGGCCAACGGGAGGGTGCTGATGCTCAAGGACTCGGTGAAGGAGGAGCCGAATCTCGCAGTTACCCTCCTGAGAGGGTTGGCGCTTCCGAGGGATTGTGACCAACTTCCACCCGAGCTGATCCCAGGACTCGGCGATATGTGCTCTCATCTCGTCCAGGTATATTTTTATCCTTCAAGTTAAGATTCTGTGTTGCAATTTCTACCTTATGTTTCTGACTTGTTTTCTTCTCAGGCTGGCCAGGCTGCTTTGCAGGCTTATGACAAAGCCGTCAAGGTTTCTGCCGAGCGCGAGCGGTACAGGACAGATCGAGATAATTTCAAAGCGAAGTTCAAGACCACGGAGTCTCGGCTTCAGGAGACCGATGCTGAAATGGAGAAGCTGAAGAAGGAGCTTGCCGAGGCAAAAACTGCTGCAGATACCGCCGAGGCCGAGGTGGAAAAAATGAAGGTGGAGGAGAAGAAGAAGCTGGATGAAGCCGACGCCAAAGGCTATGAAGCAGGAATTAAGAGGGCTGCTCTGGAGTATACTCAAACGGCCCACCAGATGGTGAATGACGCGCTGGAGGAGAGGCTTCCGGAATTCTTCGAGCTCGGATATGCTGCAGGTGCCGAAGTCATGGCTACAGTCTTGGTTGTTGAGACTGATACTCAATTCCGCAAGCAAGTTCCTCCGCCAGTGATTCCTGACCTTCGGCTGCCATATACCGAGGAAGAGTGTGCTCCTCTTCCACCCGAGGAAGACGAGGATGAAGTGATGGCCGAGGCTTCGGTGCAGGAGAAGCCAGCCGAGGGAGAGAAAAATCAAGATCAGGCAGCTTTCGCCGAAGGCGGGAATGGAGCTGTTGCCACCCCTGACCCTTTAACCTAGCTTTTCTTTTAGTTTCTTTAAAGTACTTTTGAACTTCAGTTTGTAATAGTTTTTGTGGAGGGACGGCGCCGAACGTTGCACTATGCCGTGCCTTCCAGTTTAAGCTTTTGTAAGACATTGCAAGTTTTCTTTTAATGCCTTAGAATTTTCTCCAATGGTCTGAGTGTTTGAATATTTCCTCTTGCCTTAGAAATATTTTTTGTGTTGATGTTGCCGAGGGTTTCAAATCCCTTGTTTATTTACTTGTTTATCAGCCCCTATTTTGGTGTAAGGCTCGGCTCAAATGCCAGCCTTATGCCAAAATTTTAAGAGACTTAAGTAAATGATTGAATGTGGCTTTTTAATTGTTCAAGTCAAAAATGAACGAAGCCGAACAAAAATAAACCATAAGGTTTAATGATCTAGTACTTGGCCGAACGTCAAATCGTTCGAGGCAAGTAATTGTTTCTGGATACTAGATCCGATTGTTCAGGAGACGAACTGTGTGGCCGAAGTTGAATAGAGCATGATGGAGAATATTAAGGCTAAGATCTGAACGTTTGAAAATAACCATTCTATTTCAACTAAAATTGTTCTCAACACGTGTTACAAGTTTTGGAATTTGAAAAGACAGATAAAGGCCGAGGCGAGCTCTGGCCGAGTGATTTCCTCAGAGGTAAGCTTTTCTGAGGTTGAGAGCATTCCAGGAATTTTGAATCTCTTTTCCATTTTTGTCTTCCAATTTGTAGGATCCGTTGCCGACTTCTTTAACGATTCGGTATGGACCCTCCCAGTTGGGTTTGAATTTCGTCTTTTGGCTTGCCCTAACGACCTTCCTCCAAACCCAGTCATCTGGTTTGAATTTCTTTAGCCGAACGCTTCTATCGTAGCCTCTAGCGACCTCCTGTTGGTAACTTGCCATCTTGAGTTGGGCTTCATCTCTCTTCTCCTCGGCCAAAATTAGCTCGGTGGCAACAGCCTCGTCGTTTGTTGGAGGGTCGAAGGTCTCCGTTCTGAGTGTAGGAAATCTTGATTCCAGTGGGATGACTGCCTCCATGCCGAAGGCCATTGCAAATGGGGTTTGGCCTGTGGAGCGTCTTGGGGTGGAGCGGTAGGCCCAGAGTACCCTTGGCAGTTCCTCGGCCCATAGCCCTCGCTTTGAGTCTAGCCGTCTTTTAATACCAGCGCAAACGGTTTTGTTGGTGGCCTCGGCTTGACCGTTGCCTTGAGGGTACGAGGGTGTTGAATTAAAGAATCGTATCCCAAATTCTTCGCAGAGTCCTGTCAACTCTTTGCCGACGAACTGAGATCCATTGTCCGAAACAATTGCGTACGGCACCCCAAATCTTGTAACGATGTTTCTCCAAACGAACCGCCGAACGTCGGCCTCGGTGGTTGTGACTAGTGGTTCGGCTTCAACCCATTTAGAGAAGTAATCAGTCGCCGTGATAAGAAATTTGAATCCTCCAGGGGCCGTAGGGAGTTTCCCAACTATGTCCAAGCCCCACTGAGCGAAGGGCCATGGGCTGGTAATGGGTTTGAGAGTCTGGGCTGGCTTCCGAGGGATAGGAGAGAATAACTGGCACGGCTTACATTTCTTGACAATTTCTTCGCAGTCCTTTTTCATTCCCTTCCAAAAGTATCCCTGACTAAGGGCCCGTTGACAGAGAGAACGTCCACCAGAGTGGCACCCGCAGCTCCCAGAATGTAGCTCGGTTAGGATCGCTGGAACCTCGGTAGGATGGACGACGCGAAGGTACGGCCCAGTGAAACTTCGTCTATAGAGTTGGCCGTTTTCGGAGATCCAATAATGAGCCGACTTGCCCTTGACCCTGTGTGCTTCCTTCTTGTCCGAGGGGAGAGTTTCGTTTGTGAGGAAGGCTACGATCTCATCCATCCAGCTAGGTCCGAGGGAGATGTTGAGGATTTCTGCCGGAGCCTCAAAACTTGGGGCATCGATTTCACCGAGGCTGATGCTTCGGTACTCTGAAGCTTTGGCTGCCGAGGCCAAGCTTGCGAGAGCGTCGGCGTGTGCGTTGTACTCTCTATTGATCTGTTCAATATGAAACCCCTTAAAGTGCCGAATGAGCTCCAGAGCCGTAGCTTGGTATTTGAGCATCCTGGGATCCCGAGCCTCGTAATCCCCTGTTACTTGATTAACAATTAACTGGGAGTCGCAGTAGACGTGTAGGTCCTCTACTTGAAGTTTTGCTGCCGCTCGTAGACCAGCTAACAGAGCCTCGTATTCGGCCTTGTTATTGGTTGCCTGGAAATTGATCGTAATGGCACTTTCGTGCATTACGCCGCATGGGGTGACAAGAACAACTCCGGCACCCGAGCCGTTGCTATTCGATGCCCCATCAACGTGCAGCTTCCAGACATCGGCGCTGAATAAGTTCCAAGTCTTCCGTGCTTCATGCTGCTCCAGCATCCCATATTCTGGTTGGATTAGTGCCTCTTCGTCTGGACTTCCCGGAGTGAATTCGGCTATAAAGTCGGCCAAGACCTGAGCTTTTATTGCTGTCCGAGGTTCGAAATGTATATCGAAGTTGGCCAACTCGACCGCCCACTGTGAGACTCGGCTTGAAAGGTCGGCCTTCCGAAGAAGGTTCTTCAATGGGAACTCTGTGAGGACGATGATGGGGTGCTCCTGGAAGTAAGGAAGAAGTTTCCGAGCCGATGTCACCAGTGCGAGCAAGAGCTTCTCCAAGGGTAGATACCTAGTCTGTGCTGGCAGCAGCGTCCGGCTAGCAAAGTAAATTGGCTGATCTTCGGCGCCTTCACGTCGGACAAGCGCCGAGCTGACGGCATGAGGGGAGACAGCAAGGTACAAGTAAAGAGTTTCGAAGGGCGATGGTTTGACCAGGAGTGGGACCGAGCCGAGATAAGTCTTTAGTTCGGCGAGTGCCGTATCACAGTCCTCCGTTCACTTAAAGCTCCTTCGGCTTTGCTTTTTCAGAGTTTGGAAAAATACATGGCACCTGTCGGATGACCGACTGATGAATCTGTTGAGTGCCGCGGCCATTCCTGTTAGCTTCTGTATCTCCCGAGGAGTTGATGGAGCCTTCAGTTGTTGTACTGCCGTGATCTGGTTTGGATCGGCTTCGATACCTCTTCGCGTCACCAAGTATCCGAGGAATTTTCCGGAGCCAACGCCGAAAGCACATTTCTCGGCGTTGAGGCGTAACCTGAATTTCTTTAATATTGTAAACACCTCGGCGAGGTGTGACAAATGGTTTTCAGTCTTGAGACTCTTCACGACCATATCATCAATGTAAGCCTCCATTATTTCACCGATAAGTATGCCGAACAGCAGATAGACCATTCGCTGAAAAGTTGAGCCGGCATTCTTTAAGCCAAAAGGCATCACGAGATAGCAAAAGAGGCCCCTCGGAGTAATGAAGGCAGTCTTCTCCATATCGTCCGGGTCCATTGCGATTTGGTGATAGCCTCGGTATGCATCCATGAAGCTCAGCCGAGCGTGCCCAGCTGTTGAATCTACCAGCTGATCAATTTTTGGGAGAGGGAGGCAATCTTTTGGACAGGCGTCGTTTAAGTTAGTGTAGTCCACGCAGACCCTCCACTTGCCATTCTTCTTCTTTACCACCACTGGGTTGGCGAGCCAGGTGGGGTACTGAACTTCCCTGATGGCTCCTGCGGCGAGGAGTCTGTCGACCTCGTCATTAACCGCTTCGGCATGGATAGCGGCCGAACGTCTAGGTTTCTGTATCACCGGCTTGGCGGACTTGGAGACGTTGAGGCAGTGCCGAATGACCTGTGGGTCGATGCCTGGCATCTCGTAAGGAGTCCAGGCGAAGACCTCGATGTTGTCTTTAAGGAATTGGACCAACTCCTCACGCTCGGCATCCGTCAAGCTGGATCCGAGCATGAAGAAGCGTGACTCGTCTTCATTGATTGGTACTTTTACGAGATCTTCAATTGATTTTTGCTCGGCTGGGGCGCCGACATCTTCCAGGACCGGCTTGTCTGGAACCTCTACCCAATGAACTCGGTTAGGGCTCGGCGCCTTTCCAACGGCCGAGACGTAGCACTGCTTCGCCTGAACTTGGTCGCCGTGCAGGTCTTCCTGTCGGCCTGTGGACCCAATGTACCGTACCACTTGGTGGTAGGTCGAGGCAATGGCTTTGAGGGAGTGGAGCCAATTCCGACCGAGGATTGCATTATAAGGACTCAGAGCGTCCACAACAATAAACTCCATATTGACAGCAACCGAACCAGTGACGACGGGAAGAATCAGTTTGCCGAGGGGCTAGACGGGTGTGCCGCTGAATCCTACTAGACGGTGCTTGGGATCAAAGATGATTCTGGGATGTTGAGTTCTGTAAAGAGAGACAAGTACATGATTTCTGCCGAACTTCCCTGATCCACAAGGACCCGTTTAACCGAGTGAGTGGAGATTTGCACTGTCACCACCAAAGCGTCGTTGTGAGGAGTCTGCACTCGCTCAAGATCTCTGTCGGTAAAGGTAATAGACCACGGTCTCCCAGTTGGCCGAGGTCTTTTGAGAGTGGATGAGACAGAAAAAATTTCTGCAGATTTTTTGGCCTTGTCCAAATCAGACCGAAGCTTCTGTGCTCCTTCCTTGGTTACTGGCCCGTGGATTACGTTGATGACGCCGACTGGACGTGGGATTTGATGCTGGCCCCCAGCATTCGGCTGGCGCCTCGGCGTTTTGGTCCAATCGATGTGATCATCCAAGAGTCCTTGACCTGCCAGATTCTCCAAGAGTGCCTTGTATGGGGCGCAAGCCGTTGTGTAATGTCCGAGCTCGTTATGGTAGGAACATCTCTTCAAGTGCAAATTCTGGTTTCACCGTATACATGTCCGGGCGAATTTTCTTTTTGCGAGAACGCACTTCTCTTCTCTTTTTTTTTACGAAATCTGCGAGGCGATGAATAGTTCGGGTCATGAGATGGGTCTACAAAGTGTTAGAAATGGAGGGACCAGCTGAGGGGATCCGGACGCTATGGCATATGGGTCCTTGCCGAAAAGATCCATATGAAGTTTTTGTTTCATAGTGGAGAAGTCAGGGTATTACAGCCTTTGAAAAGATACAGAAAAAAAGTTGATAGGATTTTCCTCATTGCTATCATTGTGCTGGATTATGTGGAAGCAAGTGAAAATTTTGTGAAGCAAACTGAGCCCACATGACTGTTGGACTTGCAAAAAGGTCATGGGCCTACATACTCTTGCCCATGTGAAGCTGTGTGCCTTTTTTGCCCTTTTGCTAAATAGGCTTTGTAGCATTTGTTCTTATGTAGCAGCTGATATAGACTTTTTTGGGTGACAAAATAGTGTGCTACTCTACTAATTGGTCCTACCGACAAAACACATTATCTAAACCCAGGATTGCCTGGTAGTCACTTGGCAATCAAGAGCCTCGACAAGTCTTTGGTCGGGGTTTAACTCCTAGTATTGATATTAAGTTAGTTTATGCAGAGCTTTCTTCAATTTTAATTGAATCACTGCTTATCTACGGTGGAATTGAGGTCTCGGATAAGTCGATGTTGTAGTACTGAAGCAAAAGCACTGATGTGAGTTGCACCGTTAGATTTCCATGAAGAAGTTTGTGGTTCGAGCTCATACAAAATCATGTAAGCATTTTCTGATTGTACTAACTATAAAGCAAGTTCATTCTCGTGCCAAAAGTCATGCCGAAGCTAGATTTTGGCATCAAGATTGAACCAATCCTCTCCTGCCGTAGGCAACGTCATTTTTGGTGCCAAATTTGGCTTCGAAATTGGTAAATCCTCAACTTAGCCACATCAATCAAGTCACTTGACCTGCATCAAAACAAATATGAGATTTACTGTATTTAATTCAATGATCTAAATTTGAAATTACGTCAAAATTACACCGAATTGGATAGCTATTTTTTTGAATTTTTGACACCACAACAAAATGAAAAGAAAGTACCTTTGGCAACGTCATTTTGCCATCTCAAAGGGTGGACTTGCTCTAAACATGCTAATCTACCACCGTCCTATGGGGAGGTTGGGGGACCAAAATAAACCGAAAGGAAAGGGGGGAAACCCTAAGCTAGAAGCCTAGAACTATAGTTCGCCTTGAAAGCTATCACTTTAGATGGTTATAATGAAAGCTATCATTGGTTACTCAATTATCTTCACACATGACTTGGCCTGTTTCTTTTTCTCTTTATCATCAGGAAAGTTATGGGCTTTTTTTTTTTTTTTTTATAGTACTCCAGTATTAAACTATTTCATATGCCGGAACATGGGCTCAACCCAGTCCATTTCACAGGCAATGTCATGTCCTAGTTGTAAAGAAATTCACAAGGCAGCCCGGTGTTCAAGACTTGAAACTAAGGAATTTGCTCGCTTCTAGGTCTCTGGTTCAAAATCTTTAGGTGCTATCAACTCCTTTGAGTTGTGATGCGCGTCAACTGACCCAGACATTTGGTTATATCCGGAAAAAAAAAACATGACAAGATCCTACTGGAGGGGTAGAAGGGCAAATTTAACAAATGACAATATTCACATGAACCACCATTGGAGAGCAGTTATTCATTATGAGAACCACAATATTGTTGTTTTACAAGAACATAAGATAACACAAACTGAAATAACATACAACTAAGAACATCAAAACTTATTACTACAATAAAGATGAAAAAGAATTTCACCTAAAGTTTGCGTTGAACGGACAGAGCCTTAGTCCTTGGGGGTGAGACAAGGAAATGAAGGAATGGATTGCAGAATTAGCTTCCGGCTGCTCCTCCGACCAGGGGTTGACCCAAAGTCACAGTGAGGGGGAGAGACTCTCTTACTATTTGGAGAGCTGGATTTGATGCCACCATTACCAATAGGAGAGCAGTTCCCTTGGAGAATCTCCGGCATTTCGTCTTCCTCGATTGCTGGGATTTGCTTCTCAAACTTATGCTGAGGTTGCAAAAAATTCGGCATTCCAAACCTTTGGGAAGTATAAGACCCAGAAGAGGATCCGATAGAAAGGAAAGAAGATCGCAGTGGTTTGTTCTTGTAGGAGAATGGTAACTGAAGAGATGCCCTGGAGCACACAAAAAGACAAAATAATCAAAATCAGATTACTTACGCAGAAAATTACGAGTGCCAACCAACTACTCTTTCTGTCCTAGTCCATATTTCCATTTTGGGGTGTCCAAAATTGTTAGTCTTCTTCGAAAAGTCAGGGCATATGGAAGATTAACTAATGCCTTTCGATTTAAATTTGAACACGCTTAAGTTGGAAATTCCCAAAATTGACTAAGATTATGGGCCGGAGGGATTACTAAACTTACATGTACCTGCTGCTTTGGAAAGGTGTTGCTGGAAGAGTAGAATCTGGATTCTGTTCAATAGCGTTTGGGCTGAATCTTTTCCGTAGATTTTCTTTCACGACACTCTTTTCACATGTTTCTGTTTCTTCTTCCAGTTCAGTTTCTGCTCCTACTAAGGTAGATCCTGAATTCCAATGACAAAGTAAGGTTTAAAACTAAAAACACCACCAAATGCATGCTTGCATGAAAATCCAATCTGCAACTCTATACAAAAGATAGTAGAAAAGACAGCAAGTAGGAAAGAATACAGAGTTAACAAAAGGAAAGCGTAAAATACCGTGTTTGGATGCACGTTTGAGAATTTGTTTTTTGGTTACGGAAAAAAAAACTTGTGTAGTTGGTTTTTGAAACTTGTTTTCAATGATTTTACTTTGGAAACTATCCATTTCTTAGAAGAACTTTTCGTATTCTTGAAATCCACTCCACTTAGAAATGAATAACAAATAAAAAGGACTCCATGTTTGTGTTATCCAATTCAGTTTTAAGTCTAATGCAAAACTGATTCTTCAAAACCAACCAGGGAAGGATTTCCAAGTACCAGAAAATTTAAAGATACACTTGGCCAAGAAAAAAAAAACATAAAGATATTTCATCGAAGTCATGCTATGCTCACCGTCTTTTCTCCCGAATGCATTTTTACACCCTTCACATCTGCAGTTAATAGAGCATCCAACACCACCCTTTCCAAGGAAAAACACCATTTGCGAATAAGATAATAAATAACAACAAGAACATATAGAATGGACAAAGCAAAAGAGAGGCTTCTAAAAAAACCTGGTAACATTCACAGTATTTCTTTAAGCAACCAGATTTCTTGCAATTGCATCCCCTTTTATGCCTTGCTGAAGCTGGAGTCTTACTTGAGTCATCCTGATAGAAAGGAAAAAAAAACGCGACTAAGTGATATATAGCACATCAAAAATCACAAGGCAAGTACAATGCAAGGTTGGAAAATGGCTTTCTAACCCCAATTTCAGGAACAGAATCAGAGCTCCTGATCACTTTTGGAGCAAATGCAAGCGGGTTGCGCGATTCAATCTGTTTGCGAGTTTCAAGGACCGTAGCTTCATGAATAGGCTTGTTGAAGCAGTCTTGACATGAGCATGGCTCCACGCAATAGACACCAGCAGCAAAGCATTCACAATAACTGCATTGGGAAAGGTCAACGGGTAAACCATGAGCATAACTTCATTGTGTGGCTTTTGTTTTACATGTGTTTTCAAGGTATAAGGTCATCAACGAGCATTGTTTATTTGGTCGGTGAGGATACAATTTTACAACAGTTTTCAGATTGGGTTGACACCTTTACTTCTATTGACTCTCTTTTTGCATTTTCTATTTGTTGAGTACCGTTTTCCAATTGTGTATTTAGAATTAGGGCTTCGCCATGATGCTAGTTGATCAATTGGAGCTAGATAGACAAAAATGTATCTCCAAACTGAACAACTACCATACTGAAAGGAATGCCAGGTAGTGACCAATAATTGGTGTTTAGGAGATCTAAGTTTTGGCATTGAATTGAAGTGGCCGTCCTCATAGTCAAACCCCTAACTTAGAGGTTGATAGGCAGTAGGCTGAGTTATTGACCATCGAACCTGAGCAAACCCCTAAATTTTCAAAAAATCAGTGACTGAGTAAAATACAATCACATTCCATTATATGATTCACGATTTCATTGAATGACCTTTATTCATATTTATAATTGCTATAAGTCGAGACTCCCAGTTGGCGTAACACCACATTTTAATCCTAGTAATTATGCCAATGCACAACATACAAGACATTGTCAATCTATCACACATAAGGTGATATGTGAAAGAAAGGAAAAACTTTCTATCAACCTGCCATGGTAACTTTCCATGTTCTCCTATATTTGCTACAATTTGGAGATTTACTAATTTTGGTTCCAAATTTGATGCTCTCAAACATAACATGATATATAGCACCACTATGTGAATGGATGAAAACTTAGTCTAAAACTTCTTTATGCAAATTATTTCTAGCAATTGAAGAGAAGAGCTTTATATCAGATTTCTCAGAAAATTTTCAACTTCTTGAGCCATCTTTCTGAAACAAACCAGAACAAGGGACTGGCTTGAATGAAGTAACTAGCTCAAAAGCTAACAAGTAGCTCCCCCCCCCCCCCCACAAAAAAAAAAAGTAATAAACAAGTAAGACGGTATAATAGAATGATGCCGGCAAGTGACTAGAAAGCATAAACCATGTAGTGGCAACATAAAGAATGCAAGAACTTACAGTTTCAAGCATTTTGATTTCTTACAGTTACAGCGCTTACAGCTCTCAGTCTCTCCAGCATTTTCAAGTCTACGCCTGAAAATCAAATTTAATCAGTGATACACAAAATCTTATCCAACCAAAAGGAAAATGTTGTGCAATAATTATAAAATAAAAAGATAACTCAAGTAGACTGCACGTGCCTTTTCTTTTTTGGACTACCCTGACTAATCTCTTCACCAGCTACGTATCCAGATGCCGGAGAAGCATCTTCTGTACCCCGAGATTGAGTATCAGGATCACCTCTATTTCTTTCCATAGTTGTCACTGCCAGAGATTTATTTAGAGGTTCTTGACCAGTATTCCAAGAATGATGAAAAGAGCCAGTGGAGCTAGGATCACTTATCAGACGATTTTCAGTAGTCAAAGTTTCGTGGCTGAAAACATTGTGATCCTTTGAAGTTCTTGCAAGAGCATTTAAATGCAACCCAATTCCAGGTACAATGCAGCGGGAAGAACCGTTGTTGGTAGGAACCAGCTGCTTATCGTTGGACTCAATATTGATTTCAGATTGGGCTAATAGGGGGGAGCCAGAACTTGAACCATCTTCTATACGCTTTCTGTGAGTTCCAACCATTTCAAAAACCAGACAGCGCCTTCTCATACCACGATGTAAACCAGAAAAATCCTATACAGAAATAGAGAAAACCAGGTCAGGGAAATTACAAATTAAGAAGATTTGTCAAATATATTATCTAGTCAGTCTTTGTTACTTTCAAAAGTAAATAAGAATAACATGACAACATCATCAATTTACAGTAAATCAATAAGCTCAAAATTAAAAAGGATGGATCAAGCAGCCGGGATTGGATGCACCACAGTCTGCAACAGGAAAAGCGGGTAGGTGTAGTTATAATAGTAGTCCTCAAGTCCTGTCAATATTCCTCCACTTTTAGTTGGCAAAACCTATAGTATGTCTTCTGCTTCAAACCTATAAAGGCATACAGTGTCATCAATGAGTTGTACTCAATTTGCCAACGTAAAGCTCTACACCTTGGGGATGCTAACAGTGATAGAGGAAAATAACTACCACAGAAAAGTTGAATTCAAAGCAGAAACTATTTTCTAAGTTCTCTCTTTTTAGGCTCATAGGTGTACATCATGTGTCAAGTGTTAAATGTGAGCGGTGATGTTTAGAGTCATGTAAAGAGTCCCAACTACTTGTATATACAAACATTTGTATACGTAATAAATTTTGTGTTTCCTCCGCTACGTGTGTACTCAACAGGTTAAACCAATTTGCTACACATGCAGATTAATGAGCAATTGAGCATATAATGCAAGTAAATGCCAAACTGAGGACCAAGTTAGGCCTCCGTGGTTCCTAAAACATAGCTTTGTTTGCTCAACCAAGCAAACATAGCATGCATCAGAGGTCGAGAACTAGCATGCATCTGAACCTGAGTGGCTAATCAACACCTAATTATTATTGAAATCTAAATTCATCAACAAACAGGTAAAGATTGAACGAGAAAAATGGACCATGAATAGTTAATGGGGCATGGGACAACTACCCTATTAGCAAACAGCAACTGGAGTGGAAAATCTCACCTCGTTATCAAATTGTTCGCTTGGCTCCCCATCCATGCATGTATTTAGAGAAGTACCAGCAAGAAGGTCTCCAGTTGCTTCTAATTCCTTTAGATGCCCTTCTTCTCCAACGTGAGAGGGAGGATTTTCTGAGTCACTGTCTTCAACCACAGTAGGACAAACAGTTTGTGTTTTCTGTAAACCATTAATTTCATAGTGCGAGAACTCTGATACAAGAGAAGTAGAAAACCTCATTCGAGGATCCGATGGCTCCTGGAAAGGGCCGTTAAAGGACTCTGTCCCGTTGGGCGAATCAAATATTAACAAATCGGTAGCATCAGAAATCAAGCTCTCCCAATCGCATCCGGCCCCTTCTTTATTTTGCTCAATGTTTCTTTTCCTCTCTAAATGGCCCTCACTTCCTACAAAACCACTTCTAGAGATCTCATGGACAAATGTTTCTGTGGTTCCAATGCCACAATGAGGCATCGTGCTACAATCAGGGCTACGACAACTATTGTTTAAGGTTTGTGAGACCTCAATTGCAAGATTCGAACATTCATAAGTTGGATCAACAAAAGCTTCACCCATGCTACTCCCAGGATCAAAACTTCGCTCATCGGAGTTATGAGCAACATCTATACCCCCGTCAACGCTATCTACTTTGCTCCCATTATCAGAAGAAAACTCAGGTTTCGATGGATCTGAGAAACTATGCCTGAAATGAGACAGTAACCTTTAACAAACTGCTAACAAAGAGGAACAAAGTAATTTAGCGGAACTTTTCAGGAACTATTTGAAGGAAGAATGGTTAGATACCTTCTTAAGAATCGAGATTCCTTGAGGGAACTGACATGTGGTGAAGTGAAAATAGATGGAAGCGATGAAAAACTATACGAGTTGAATGTCTGACTAATCCGTAGAGACTTAACCGACTTGATAGGAGAAAGGTTGCTGATATAGTTAAATACAGGAGAATCCTGCAATTGGACAAAAAGAAAGAGCAGCATAAGACAAAGGGGCTAACAAATAAATCCATGCAGTGCATAATCTGAGTACCTGAATCTAACATGTAAATCAACTCCCATGTACAAGTATATATATGTATCTGAATCTAAAATCCGAGGAACCAAGCAACAGAGATGAATTAAGTCTACAAAAGGTAGACAACAAGATAGTTTTCGCAGAATCCACAATGAAGATATGTTTATCTATGAAGAGTGAAATTTTTTTTGAAAAACTGACATAAATAGGAGGGGCAATATGGATGGAAAATATGCAGATCAAAATTTGGCAGTATGCTTTGCACTTCATCCATATACACAATGATGAACGAAAATCAATAAGCCTTCCCGTCAAATTGCAATTACTGCACCTTAAGAAATTAATGAAATGATGCAGATGCATATTGCAATTTCTCAATAGTCAAGAGAATATGGGTGGCGACTCGAGTTTGAATTATCTGAGGACAGAAGGGATGAATAACCAATTTTGAAATCATGTTACTCCAACTTACACCTCATCAAGCAATATAAAAGAGACGAGTTTCTCAAAAAAATGTGTGCTTAGCTTTAGCAAGGTGTAATCCACACCTTGGAATCATAATTGTAATTGAATGCCAACAGAAATTTAACCTAATATGGCTTCCAATACCAACTTCAAAGGCATATGACCTAATGCCATTGGTTATAATATTTTTAAAATCAGAAAAAAAGAAGAAGATCCTTTTGATAAGTAAATAAAACTAGTGCAAACATATGAAAACTCTCACATACGAATGGAAAAAAAAAATCAAAAGGAAAAACAAGGATGTAGTAAACAATTCAAAACAACATAAGTGCTTAGACCAGTCAGAGATTCGTGGAAATCCCTCGCTTAATGACGACAGAGCCACAATCACAAAGTGAGGGAGATCTCCGCTTGGTTATCAAATTTCTAAGATTAAAGCAACCTAGGAACTGAAATAACCAATGTTCGTGAGAAAGTTCAAGTGTACGTCTGTTGAATAACTAGAAGATACCAAAATCAACAAAAAACAAACCCTAAATTCTTCTGACCACCAAAATCAAACCAAAATATTCAGGCCAAAACACATGCAAAGCCCTCTGACACAGAGTCAAAATCCTGCATAAACATCAGAAAGTCACAAAATACCCCCAAAACTAGCAAATCAAACCCCTAATTCCAACAGTAACAAAATTGAACCAAATCAAAAACCAAAAACTTCCAAAGTCACCAAACGAAGTGTGCACCCGATTAATTGGAGCACTACAAGCGCAACCACTTGACTAAGATCAGAAAAGTAGCAGAATTTTGGTACTAAACCAAATCCAACCCCTAATATCAAAGAACTAAAACCCAGTACTAAAAACTTTCAGAATGAAACAAACCCGGTACTAAAAACTTTTAAAGACACCAAACAAAGCACGAATCAGAAAAATTGAAGCAGTGCATGTAAACCAACTTGACGAAGATCGAAAAAGATGCACACTTTTGGGACTACATCAAATCAAACCCCTAATTGACCAAAATTGACCAACAAATTTTGTCTAAGCGTTAACTGTTAACCATTTCATGTACCAAACCGACCACCAAAAAACATGCAAAGTCACAAAAACAACCTCCAGACCTGCATATCTAACCCTTAATTCCCAAAATAAACCAAAACCCAGGTACTAAAAAGTTCCAAGCTGACCAAAAAAAGATCAAATCACAGAAATTGCAGCACTCTAAGTAAAACCCACAGATTAAGATCGAAAACGATGCAGACTTTTGGTAATAAACCAAATCCAACCCTAATTCACACACACAAAAATTTGATAGGCCCTAATTCACAAAAATTAACAAACAAGTTTTTCAAGGTGGTTCACCCAAATGAACCAAACCCAGTACTGAATACTTTCAAAGACACCAAACAAAGCACGAATCAGAAAAATTGAAGCAGTACATGTTAACCCACTTGACGAAGATCCAAAAAGATGCACACTTTTGGGACTAAATCATATCAAACCCCTAATTGACCAAAATCAACCAACAAATTTATCTACGTGTTCACCATTTCATAAACCCAACCGACCACTAACAAACTTGCAAAGTCACAAATCAAACCCTTAATTCCCTAAATTAACCAAAACCCAACTACTAAAAAGTTCCAAATTGACTCCAAAAAAAAGTTCAAATAAGATAAATTGCAGCACTCCAAGTGAAACCCAATCTTTGAGATCGGACAAGATGCAGACCTTTGGTACTAAACCAAATCCAGCCCCTAATTGACTAAAATTAACCTACAAAATTTTCAAGGTGTTCACCCAAATGAACCAAACCCAGTACTAAAAACTTGCATAGACACCAAACAAAGCACGAATCAAGAAAATTGAAGCAGTGCATGTAAACCCACTTGACGAAGATAAAAAAAAGATGCACACTTTTGGGACTAAATCAAATAAAATCCCTAATTGACCAAAATTAACCAACAAATTTGTCAAAGTAACCACCAAAACCATGCAAAGTCACAAAACAACCCAAACCTGCAAATCAAACCCTTAATTCACCAAAATGAACCAAAACCCAGGTACTAAAAAGTTCCAAATTGACCAAAAAAAGAAGAAGATCAAATCACACAAGTTGCAGCACTCCAAGTAAAACCCACTTGACTAAGATCGGAAAAGATGCAGACTTTGGGGACCAAATGGTCAAATCACCTCGAATTTGGAGACGGATGTAGTGATCCGGTTCCTCTCTGGTGTGTCCATGACAGGACCTCCTCTGCCACTTGCCTCACTCTCACTTTTTCTCTCTAACTTCTCTCCCTCCT
Source organism: Rhododendron griersonianum (assembly GCA_018127125.1). Classification (NCBI taxonomy): domain Eukaryota; kingdom Viridiplantae; phylum Streptophyta; class Magnoliopsida; order Ericales; family Ericaceae; genus Rhododendron; species Rhododendron griersonianum. The sequence continues at coordinate 59,336,631 of CM030791.1, forward strand.
CTCCCATCTCTCTCTCTCTCTCTCTCTCTCTCTCTCTCTCTCTCTCTCTCTCTCTCTCTCTCTCTCTCTCTCTCTCCTGGAGACTGGAGTGATGAGATTCAAGAAGGAGCGGGAAAAGCGGGGTGGGAGGAGATTTTCTCGTGGTGATAAAAACCCCACCACACCCGACCCTACAACCCAAAACCTCACACAGATATAGAGGGAAAACAAACAAACAAACAATTGAAAAGCAAAGGTAACGTAAACTTTAATGGGTAAATTTCATTAGTATCCTCTAGATTTTACTCAAATCACACTGGGTATCCCCTTATTCTCTGAAATCATAGTGAAACCCCTTGTATGTTTTTTTTTTTTTGAACAGAAGGCTAGGGATGGCAATTCCGCCGAAAACGTTGGTTATCCAAACCGTGCCAAACTAATTAATGTGGTTTTTAACCGAATTTTTAATCATGGTTTTGGTTTTTAATTTCGAAAAACTGACCGATTCAGTTTTAATTTTGGTTTCATGTGATAAACGCATCGAAACTGAATCGAACCATAACTATAACCAAACCACATCAATACATGTGCTATACATGTATCTAATTCATCTCTATTGTAGGTAAAAAAAATTTGTTTATCCAGAAATAAAATAAAATAAAAACTATTCATCAAACTTGAATGGAATTTACCCATCCATAAATGTATGTGACTAGAAAGAAATATTGATCAACCATATTTTGGAGAAATTGTCTGTGAAATGATGCACCTCTAACTGTATGGGTTGGAGCTGCCCTTGTAGACTTGCACATGTATGTTTCTATATTTGTTTTACCTCCATTATATATGCTTATGTATCATATTATACGTATATATATGTGTGTGGGTTCTTTTTATTGAAAGGTGATTCTTTGGGCAGCAATGGTGGGTCTTGTAGAATAGAAAAGGATGGGGGAGGTGCATTTTCATGGGTTTTACTTCATAGAATAATGATAACTTTTTTCGTCAGCCTATTGAATTAAAAGTGTTGTGATTTTGAGGATTCGAAGACATTACAGTGAGCAAAGCCACTGCAGTGTGTGTTGAGCCCTCACCGGAAGAGTTTGTTTTAAATTCGGGCCATTGATTCCCAAGATAAACGGTTGAGATTGCTCACTACATCCTGTAATGATTTTGTTCACTACAGGGTCCCCGGATCATCCATCTTGATTGATGGATTTAATGTGGTATTTTAATTTTCGATTGATTTTTTTGAAATAAAGACTGATAATGTGTATATATGTAGGTATGTAGGTAGGCATATGAAGGGATAGAAACATGAGTTTTGTCTTTTTGGACTAATTCTTTCATGTTTAGAAATATTTATAGGAAAAAAAATTAGGGCAAATTTGATATATTTTGAAATTTGTTTTGATGATCTCGGCGTACTCAGTTTGGTCATTCACGGTCAACCATGTGGGCCTAAGTGTTACCAAATTTCTTTGAATGAGGGAGTGTAGTGCAATTTTGAAGAACAAGGAGGTGCGTATTGTGATTTCAAATGAAATTCAGGGGGTGTCAATGGAATTTACCCAACTTTAAATTCGAGCGGTGAAAATTTTTATTCGAGATTATCCTTCACCTTTATCCTATTTATATACTTTTATCCCTTGCTCACTCCCCTCTATAATTAGTCCGGCCACGTGCATCGCACAGTTTCAGACACATTGTGCATCAATATTGTTTATGTAGGCTTCTCAAACTTTAATAGATCAAAAAAATTAAACAAAAGGAAACACGAGATCGAAAGCGAAAAAAAACATACTCCATTGAAACTAAGGCCCCGTTTCCACTAAATATTTTGCCTACACATTGTTGGCTTTTGTGAAGCTGTTCATATATAATAAAATAAAATTTTTTTTTATCAAAAGTTAAGTTATTTCCACTAAACTAAAAACATCCAACAAATTTTCTTCTACTCACCCAACATATTTTCTACAACGTGCTTATAGTTTATTGGAAACAACTTGACGTACATACGTTTAGGAACTTTAAAAATCTGTCCACAACTTAACGCTTTAGCGAAAACGCCCCCTAAGTTTGGAGTACGTAGGGCTTCTGTGTTTTACTTTATCTTCTTTATCCATTTATGTTTTTTGGTAAAACCAAAAAAAAGAAACTATATTTTAGTACATTTATTGATGCACAGGGAGGGGTCACGCTGGCAATTGGTTCTAGGCAATTAAAGGTGTGGTTACAAATGCTACGTTGTCCATATCAAATGCCATTAAATTACGGACACTAATGCACAATGTAACGTGTGACCACTCCGAATAAGACCAAAGTGGTTTTGGCGCGAAACATATATATTTTAAAAAGGTGGATTGTGCAACACTGGACTGGAGGACCACACATGCAGTGCAATGACCACTGAAATATATCCTTGCGACAAAATGGTTTCTCATCGGATGGATCGGATCGAATTAAAGTCAACGCGGGCGTTGATTTATCGGGCTACGTAGATTCTACGAGCAAGTGTACACGCTTCTTGGTGTCGAAACAAGTTCATAAGACTTCTGATAGTCGTCGTTTTGTTGGCAAAAAAATAAGTCTACTGTGAATCACTCATTCGTCTAGAAGTTGAATCTAAAATATGTAAAATTAAAGCAAAAGGATGTGCAAGATGAAAAATAATGTGCTAAAGATGAAAAAAAAAATCCAAAAGAATATCTTTTATATCTAATTTTTATTAGGAAGGGCCACAATTTTTATACTTTCTGGTTTTTCTCATCGAGATCGGTGATTCATTCTAAAAAAATTCAGAAACCTAAAAAAGGTTACATACCAATAATAGTGACTGTCTTAATGAATAATTAATTTGGTTAAAACTCACCCATATATCCTGGGATTGGGTGGGATATGCAGGAGGCAAACAAAATTCTCCTTTTTTATATATTAAATTGATTCTTATGAAACAAATTCATACCACAAATGAAGGTAAAATTCATAGTTACATTCGGGACTGTCTGATAGCAGATTCGAAAATTGATTTTTTTCACATAACCTAGCTAGGTACATAGTAATTAAACAATTCAATTGAGACATTCGGGACTGTCTGATAGCAGATTCGAAAATTGATTTTCACATAACCTAGCTAGGCACATAGTAAACAATTCAATTGTCTCAATTTTTATGATCAGTAAGATTATATATCTCATGACTCGTATCACTTGGAGTGCAAACCCCGCCATTTTCATCAATTTCTTAAAACAAGAAGGCGTGCAGACCGAATGATTGCGCGCATTATGCAAATCTCGGAATTGAACTCTTAAGAGCATCTTCAATGGTTCGGGCTATTTTGCTAGAGTTCAAGTCATTTTATTGTTATGAACAGTATAAAAGGCAAAATCTGGCTTTCCCATAGTACTGGTATATGCTATACATTTTATAAGAATCCACAACAATCATTTCTCTGATTACCTTTTGACAAAGTGCCATCTTGTGGTGAATATGTTGTGATTTTTATCGCGTGTGTGCAAATTAACCGGTTGAAATAATTTTGCGATATCAAACTATTTGAGTTCTTTTGTCAGAAAAGACAATACTTTTGAATGATGCAACAAGTTTACCGATGTTCAACTGAAATCCTATGCGACACCAGAACACACTTTTGCTAAATTCTAAGCAAGAATTTTTGCTTAACCAATGAAGTAAGGAGTCGGACCATTTTTGTCAAATATTAGCAATGACAAGACATGGGTTTCAAACATAACAATTCCTTACCATCTTTACTTTAATTATCATAGTCTTATACTTTATGATGACAAAAAGAAAAGTCCTACAATTAGGTACCCATGAAACAAAAAGTCATATAGTTTGGTCATTTGGTGAGCTTTATAAAGCCAAGCAGTCCCTTTACCTGAAGGCCATTAATTGTTGTCACTTGACACCCCACACTCCCCACAGACCCAAAACCCTAGCTAGCCAGCAGGATATATACCACTCCAAATTAAGGGAGATTTTGCCGGCCACTCCTTTTTTTTGTTAATATCACTTCCGTGACAAAAATACACTTACAGGAGAATGACGTTAACAAAAAAAGAGTGGCAAAATCAGCAGCCCAAATTAAACTTAAAATCACAATGCAGTAGTACTATTACTTTTTCTCAACCTCCCCCACATTCTCTGGAGGAGTGGCAAATTTCATGTGAATCTCATAATATCTCACTCACCATGCGTGGTCTACCACGTGACAGGACATAACTCATTACAGATGCTGTCAATAGTATCTGGTTTTTCTGACAAATGGCAAAAGATTGAAAACAAGGCAAAATTATTCGGTGGTCTCGGGGACACTGCGTTGGAGCGTCACCACGTGATGCTCCGAGATTCTTTAATTTCCACTACCATCTCTCCTAAAACCAAGAGATGGTGGAAAAGCAGTCTGACAACCGCCACGTGGTGTTTCAAGACACTTTTCCACCACACATATGATAAAAAAAAAAGGTGTTGAGGCACCACATACCGGTGTCGCAAGCCATAATTGCTCAGAAAACAGGAGCTAGCTCACTGATGCAGTGGAGTGGTTGAAAATTTCGAGGCCTGATTATAAAATTCCGCCCTCCAATGATGGGGTCGGAAATAAAGTGAGCGATGTCTTCACATCTCAAGCCATTTGGTCAAGGTTAGATTCCAATTATCCAATTATAATATGCATGTAACTATATATAGGCTTAATAAGCCTAGTGTTTGACTAGTAATAATCTGCAAATTTGTACTCCAAAGTCAGAATTTTAGGGACCCATTTCATTCACATTATCGTGTATGAGATTGATAATTAATGAATTCACGCCCCGTACATATATAAAATCAAGTACTTTCTTTATCACTTAAAATAATTACGCATATAAGTAAATATCGGCTACAAATAGTCATCTGTATATAAGACACTCTACCGAATATCGTCCATTGTTTGAAAGGGACAAGAATTGATTATTTATGTGTTTGGCTATATCAGACTTACGAAATGTGAAATTCATAGTTTTTTACTTCAAGAAAAATGCGGATATACAATATTTTGAGAGAAGTGCTATTAATAGTAAATCCTTTACTACTCCATTACAGATGCTAATTCTTTGAAATTACCTACTAATTTCTTAACAATAAATATGGACAATCGAACATGATCTAGAAAGCTAAAGATTAATTAGCAGTTTTTGGTATGCAGGGTGTCCCAGACCAGTTTACGCACACCTCGAACTAATCCGAGCAAGCTAAAGACTTGTTTTGGCGCAAGAAGAAAACAAGCAGGTAATGTGGAATAGTGTTTTGTGTACTTTGTGATTCTCCTACATAAGGCCAATATTATTGAATTTTAATCTCCTTTTGGGGAGGCTGGGGAAATGGGTTTTGTGGCTTTTGCCTGACCTTGGGAAGTACTAGGCAAGTAGAAAGTTTGTTTTGTTTTGTTTGTTTTAAGAGAAGGTCCAAGTACAGTCCAAGCATAAAAAGATTACCTAAACCATCAGATTTGTCCAACCTATGCTCTCTCTCTGTCCAGATGTTCAGAGGGAATAAATTTTAACCAAGATATAGTAATATAAATGAGCTTAAAAAATTGTCTCTTGTTAGTTTGTACTTGGAATCTCTCACTCACTGGATATGTATCCTTATTCCTTCTACTTTTTTACCTTAAAAATTTTCCATTCCTTAGCACGAATTTGGATTTGGTTCAACCTTAGGCTGTCCTTGAATGATTGCGGTGAAACATTTGAATTGGTACGGTTTTTGAAAGTAGTGGTTTTGGGTTCAATTTCCCTGCAAAGCAGCTGGTAGAATTGTACCTGTTTCTTAAAACTTAAAATTCTAAAACCACAAACAAAAACTTGCAAATAGGTGCTAAAACCAGAGGCGGCGGGCACGGGGTGAAAACGGGGGGCCCGGGTCTCCGCAAATCTCCAAATTATCGCGATATTTCTACTATATTTTAAGGTTTTTTTATTTAAAAATTATGAAAAAAGGTCCCCTCAAAATTGTGTTATTACTATATGAGGATGATATTTTGTCGTTAATTTACGAATACATGTGATTCGGCCCCCTATATCAAGAATCTTGCGTCTGCTACTGGCTAAAACAATGAGACAAGACAAACTACATAGGTGGTGATATATATGTAAGAACGTTGTCATGAAGAGGGGAGGGGAGATCATCAAATTTATCTTTCTCATTGAAATTTTTGCAGCCTGTGGGGTTCTGGCAATCCCAAAAAGTAACAAAGTATGTCCACATCATCAAATTTATCTTTCTCGTTGAAAATTTTGCAAGATTTTTTATTCAAGTTCATCTTTCTCATTGAAAATTTTGCAAAATTTTTCAATGACCCACATCATCAAATTTATTAGTAAGTGTTCTAATTATACAACACACAGACGCAATAATTACATCAAATACACAATATAAGGCAGTATTGGATATAAGAGCATCTCCAGCCTTCACCCATTTTTTTTCTCAAATTTGAGTTAAATTTTGGGTAAAAACCCATTTTAGGTAGGCATATCTCCAACCATCAACCCAAATATATATACATTTTATTCTTAATGGCATAACAGAATGAGGAGACCTGGTACTCTTCTATCTCCATCGCCATCTCTCTCCCCCTCAAAATCAAACACAAAATTTTTTTCACACAAAATCTAGAACCGGACACAACCACAAAAGACAACTTTGAAACTCGTTCATCATCATCATCGGAGGAGGCTAGAAAAGAAGATAGAGGCTAGAAAAGAAGATGACAACTCTGGAGGACCCAAGAAGACTTAGAGGTCACAACACCAGTACTGCCACTTTCTGCATCGCCTCTCAAACTGTTGGCCCTTGGCTTGCCGCCACTGTCGACGAGGTTCTCTCTCCCTCCTCCCTCCCTCTTTCTCTCTCTTTCTAACTAGCCGTTGGAGAAATGGGTCAAGGTAAAAGTTGTCCCAAATTTGGGTAAAGAAATGGGTAAAACGCAAAATGGGGAAGGGTTTAGGTCAAAGATTGGAGAGAGATTTTTGTAATTTTTGCCCCATTTTTAAATTTAAGTCTTAAAATGGGTCAAGACTGGTGTCACGCCCTCGATTTCCAACATGAACAATAATAACATTTGATAATCAAAATCCTCACCAGGATTACGATAAATAACCCAAAAGATAGTTTAGTTCCCAATTCCATAAACCTGTCCAATAATTACAGAATTTCACAATAGAAAATACAATACAACGCAGTTTAGTTTACAAAGATAGCTAAAAGCTTCCGAAAATAGTTTTGAACAACAACAACATCAGCATGCACTCCAAGCATCCATGACAGTGACCTGCAATAAACCTGAAAATGATAGGTTGAGCTACACTAGCCCAGTAGAGAAATCTATACGCAAGTTATAGGAAAACATGCCAAGTTATGCACCAAGAGTGAGTGAGAAAAGACTGATATACCCAAAGTTTACATGGCTACCAACGAGCAACTCCCTGTGACCAAAGGGTTCTAGACAATTCTATATACTATGCCTATCACTTCGCACACCATACAAATGTCACTAACGTTCCCACATCAAGCACGTTTAACCAATCTTTAGTTTATCAATTGATTCTTCACTTCACATCCATCTCTACATTCGTTCTCATTTCACAATCTTTCGCGTTTATCATTTCATCACCAAACCCCGTTTCTTGTTAAACGATCATCTTTCCTTTCCTTTCTTTTCGTCAGATACCTCCATCAATGATCACTAGGGTCACCTCGGGTCTAGTTCCCTCGAGCGTAGGGTCACCCCGAGTCTATTCCCTAAATAATAATAACCACTTGGGTCACCTCAGGTCTGTTCCCTCGAGCGTATAGGGTCACCCCGAGTCTATTCCCTCAATAATATTCATCACATGGGTCACCTCGGGTCTGTTCCCTCGAGCGCAGGGTCACCCCGAGTCTATTTCCTCAAAACGACCATGTCAATTTCCTCTCATATTTTTTTCATACTTGTCATCATCTCATAGTCACTTTTATCATCACTCTATCGATTATACCACAGAACTTCAATATAACCATTTCGTAACTTTCCAAAGTCACAACCTTTCATTCATCACCATTCAATGTGTTGCAAACCCATAACCATGTTCTATTATACGTTAATAAATACCTTAAGTTCACGTTATCCCTCAATGTCTATCTCGACGTCTTACGTCACGCACCTAACCCACAACGATTTCCCAACACACCAGCTGCTAGGTTATAAACAAGAATCTATTGAACGAGTACCAAAGGAACCTAGGATGATCAGTCAAGACGAAGCACGAAGATACGAGTTATCCTATTCTCTTTCTAACCACTAGGCAAACCCTTAACGACCAACCAAGCGCCCCACATCATACCTTATCTCCTACAATACTCGATAACCTCACTACAATACGCTTTTTCATCCTACCATTCGCCACGCTAAGTCATAGCATCTATCATACATATAGTGTAGGTCACCTCATGCCACAACGACCCTCAAGTACCATCAATTCCATAAGATGCATTTCGATTATGTTTTTCTCTAGTATGACACTACTCTTTTTCTAACAACGGAAAGCCAACGGGACGAGGATAACTTAAGTAAACCAAAGGGGTTCAGCCAAGCATGCTTGAAATAGGTTTGGAGGTGTCCAAAGGGAATTAAAAGTGATCGGGGGTCAAAACAATAGAGTTCGGAGCAAAATAGTGAAAACTGGAAATAAGCTCACCGTATCGATACGGGCAAAATCCGTATCGATACGGATAGGCTTCGAGGCCGATCAGAGAGAACTGTATCGATACGGATTTTGGGCCGTATCGATACGGGATGCTTTCGAGCGGATTTTCTGCAGATTTTCGAAGTTCCAACTACAACATCAATCAACAATCTAAAGCACGATCAAGGCTCAAAACCAACACATAAACATATATCAAGTGCAAGAAATCCCTACCTCAAAGTCGGAGAGCAAACACGCGAAGAGATCGGGCCACGCGAACCCTCGAACTCAAACTTGAAATACGCCCAAAATACTCCTCTCCGAGCCAAACCGGACGAGCTATGAACTCAATAGCAAGTGAGGAAGATGGATATAGGGTTGGGTTCTTTGGGTTTTGAGTTTCGGTGGTGGGATGAGTGAGAGAGAGTAAGACCGAGAGAGAGGGGGAACGGACGGGAGGAAGAGAGAGGGAAGTGGGAGATTTTTAATCTCCTACAACCAACACACCCCTATATATACTAACAAAATTACAAATTGCACAAGCACCCCTCTAAGAACAACCTTCTCACATTGACCCCAAATCAAATAATTCAACAAATTCTATACTTTCCTTCAATTTCTAACTTCAAATAATCCTTTAAATAATTTCCGAAATTACGGGTCCTTACAGCTGGAGATGCTCTAAGATCGATAAGTGCATCTTTGTTTGTTGAATGTACAGTGTTTAGGGTTAGGGTTTTGGGTGTTCTTTTGGACTGGGCTACAATGTTTTATCTGGGCTTTTGGCCTCTTGTTTTCTAGGGCTTTGTCTCTTTTGGGGTGTTTTGGGCTTTATGTTGTATTTGACTTTTTCGACCTTTGGATGTTATGGGCTTTATTCTCATTTGACTGTACTCCAACTTTTGGTTGGATTCTCCTTCCCCTTTTTCTTAATAAAATGTTACTCTTGCCTAATAAAAAAAAAAAGAAATGATTTTGCCACTCTCTTTTTTGATAACGCCACTCCCCTGCGAGTGTATTTTTGTACACTTGCAGGGGAGTGACGTTAACAAAAAAGAAAGTGTATCAAAAATATACTTGCAGAGGAGTGACGTTAACAAAAAAGGAATTGGTAAAATCAGCAGCCAAAAAAAAGTGCATCCTTGTTGAATTTTTTTCTCTCCTCACAATCTTGGATAAGATCCTGAGACTTTTAGAATGGGCTTGTGACAAGCATTGGACGATCAAAGAGTCCATTTTCAAAGTCCAATACAATCATTACCACTACGCTCGAACCCAGAATAAATAGGCATAAGTTCATCCCCTATACATGTGAAGGCTTTTTGGAATCCAAAGGGGTGTTTGGAAGCCCCATTATCGTTTTGGGATTTTGGATTCTAATCATTATCCTACCACTACGCTCGAACCCAGAATAAATAGGCATAAGTTCATCCCCTATACATGTGAAGGCTTTTTGGAATCCAAAGGGGTATTTGGAAGCCCCATTATCGTTTTGGGATTTTGGATTCTAATCATTATCCTATTTCTCTCTAATCATTATTCTTATTTTTCTCTTTACCCCTATTTTCAATTATTACTCTATTTCTTTCTACACTCATTACTTACAAATCCAAATCCAAAATCCCAAAATGAACAGATTTGGTTGCATTTTACGATAAGATATTATCAAAAAATAAAAGGGATTAGAATACAAAATTCAAAAATTATCTCCAGATGTGCTTTTTGAATTCTCAATATTCCTTTTAACCCTACCCTTTTGCATCTGAACACTTTTTCACATTCTGATCACAATTTATTAATCTTTTATTTATAATCCAGAATCTAGGATTTTAAAAACTAAGGCCCCGTTTCCACTAACAAAAAAACACTAAAAACTTAACGCATTTTACCATCTCGTTTTCATTAACAAAAAAGTTTAAGCATTTTACCATCTCGTTTTCACTAACAAAAAAGTTGTCAACAAACACACTATCTTTGCTATAGTAACTCTACTCACAAACCCATCAACAACTTATTCTCTACCTTGACATTTCTCAATAACTTATTCACTACCGGAAACACCTAACAACTTCTTAACCACAAATAAAAATCTATAAATTTTTCACTACCGAAAACACCCCTAATTGGCTCCTAAAACACCTCTAACTTTGAACCTAATGTAAGGGGTGAGACCGGAGAAATGCTTGTATGATGTTCCAATGAAATGACTAGTTTATGCCTTTATGGTTCACAATTCACGCCAAGAGGTAGACCACCGTTCTTAGGCCACGTTTCTGCTAAAAATTTTCACAATAGTTTTTGTGCTTTAGTTAAGTTTCCATGCTAAACTAAAACTTATCAAAAGTTACGTTGTTACCATTAAACTAAACATCCAACACATTTTCTACAACTTTTAGTTTATTGGAAACAACTTGACTACCAATAGCATTAGAAGTACTATTGAGGTTTTAGATTCCTTATCAGATATTGGATTTTGTTGTGTTGTTTAATATTGGATTTTGTTGTGTTGTTTAAACTTATAAATCATAGGTTCTATCGATGATTTTCATTGTTTAATTATGGTTCTAAATCGTGGCAGATCAGATCATTAAAAGTCACAAGATTAATTTAATCACGATTTTTGCCCACGACTGAAGGTATGTCTGAATTGATATGAAAATTCACAAGGCATAATGACATAGTACAAGATAACATTGTGATTTGGATGAACAAGCGTGGTTAAAACTTATAAAATGCTGTTTAAAATTGCGGTCAATTATTATTCTATAAGATCACGATTTGGATACAAAATCGTGGTCAATCATTATCACGGTATTTGTTACATAAGATCACAGGATCAGCAGAAAATCTTGGTTTATGAATATAGAATGATCACTAGTAGCACTCGTTCATTTATTATTCTCTCACTATTTTTCTTTCGATTTTTACAAATTGTTTTCGATTGCAGGCAGCTAATGACAATGAGAAAACTAATAATAAGTATTCATCCTTCATAAAATTACATGTTCCAATCTAACAGAGGCCAAACATTCCAAAACTTAGGAGTTGCTTGAGGGGTTGTTCGATCGTTAGCTTCCAAGCACCAGAATTATTCGAGGTGAGCGCAAGCTGGCCGGAAATTTGGTTCTGAAAAAATAAATTTGATATTGCTAGAAGTATATCCATTGGCTCCTGAGTCCTGATCCATTTTTCTTGGGTCAACACTCAACTCTAATTGCTTTTCCTTTTAAGTCATCCTCTTTATTGAGTTTATTCCTTGGAATTTAAAAGCAACTTGACTTGACTTGAAAGCATCAAAACTGTCTCTTTTGCAGCATTCACAATATCAAACGGTCATACCAATTGGTCAAATCGATTCATAAATTTCTCTGTCCCTTGGTTAATTTTAAGTTCATTATTCGATTTTAGGACATTTCATAAATATTTCATTGGCTTTCAAAAGTCATTGAACTGTGTGTGAAAATTATTCCCATTTTACCCTTGTAGATTTTTTTTTTTTTTGGATCTGCGATTGGTTTGTTTATTCGCTGTGGTTTGAGCTAGATGGCCGGACTGGACTCTAATCAATTGAAGAATCTACCATCTTCGAAGTAATTGGGCCTTAGGCTCAGGGTTTCCTCCATATCTTTTTTCATCAGGTTAATGACAATAATTAAGTTATTTTGGTTAAATGGTATTTTAGTTTATGTATGTGAGAAGATTGACCTGCCTAGGAATTCGTAAAAACATGGATTCTAATCTATTTTGTTTTGTAGAAACACCCCCTCACAAATTGTGTTCACTTTGGATCTCTAAGAGCCATAGTTGTTACTCCGTACTTGTTAAAAACCTACGATACACGATACTTGTTAAAAACCTACGATACACGATACGTATCTTACGATTTGTATCGTCTCATTCAGAGAACGATACGTATCCCAGCATGTATCATTTTTGTATAAAAATCCTACGATACGACTGCGTATCCTACGATTTATACGCGTATCCTAATTCTATACGTATCTTACGATTATTTATTCGAAAAAGTCGGACCTTATTTCAAGAAGCGGAATCCCAAATGCATTAATCTAAGCCGTTCAATCTAATTATGGCATCTTTCAAACCCTTTGATAGAAATTCACCCTCAATGTAGGTCTTGTATAAAAGAAAGAACAATACTTCGATTGTATTTTGTCTTACTTTTCTTTTCCTAACAAAGGGAATATAAAGCCTTAATGTAATAGGTCCCAATTGAGAGGCTTGAAATTTTGCATCTTAATTTTTTTTAAATGTAAGTATAATTTGTTGGTGTTATTAGGTGTATCTACTTCTTAATTATATTTTAATTATAATTAACGTCGTTGAAATATAAACTAAATTTAGTATTTTGACAAAGTTTCAATTGACAAAATCCAAATATGATAGATATTATCGAAAAAGATATAAATATGTAGTTTTTAGAAACTCTAAAATATCTAGCTCTAGAAGCTCTAGAATATACTCGTGAAATATTTAGAGTTTTTTTTTGTGAGAATTAGTCTCGTATGTATTTCTATAATTATCTCAAAATTTATCTTGTATGAAAATATCTTTGTACTAGAGTCTTTCATGAAGTAGTACAAATAGGGATGAGTTCTAACCATTTTGTACCAAGCCAAAAAAAAGTTTGAGTTCAAGTGCAACACAAAATACTCTCCTTTCCACTCTTTCTTTAGTATTCTCTCTCCCAAAAATATTGTCTAACTACACAATATAAACTAGGTACTCTTCCAGTAAACGTATCTCAAGATACACGATACGTATCTTGATACAAACTATACAAGTGAAAAAACGATACACAATACACATCCCGATTTGAAAATATTGTTAAGAGCATCGCCAGTCTTGACTCATTTTAAGACCCAAACCAAAAATTTGGGTAAAATCATCAAAAATTCATTTTCAATCATGACCCAAACCGTTCCCCATTTTTTGGTTTTACCCATTTTCTTCCCCAAATTTGAGACAAACCAGACTCATACCCATTTTTCTGTCTCTCTCCCTCTCTCTCTCTCTCTCATTGTAAATACAAATTCACACCCACACCTCATTGTATGTTCATGTCTCGAAACCTAGTCCTGCCCGAGCTCTTTCGATTCGCTCCACGATGCTCTCAAGCTCAATAGCGCTGACATCTCCCTCTGCTGCGACTCATCGAAAAACGGCCCTAACGACTTCCACCTCATCTCTTCCAACCTACACGTGAGACGTTCGAAGTTTCGCCGGAGCTGCTGATTTGAGGATTTTTTCTTGTCTTATTTACATAAATGCCACTGGATATTTAAAAAATAGTAATAAATTTGGGTCAAAATAGAGTTTTACCATTGGAGATCTTCTACCCAAAATGAGTTTTTTCTCAAAATTTAACCCAAATTTGAGGAAGGGAGAGGGGTAAGGACTAGAGATGCTCTAAACTCAACCCCTCTTTCTGCACACGGTCCCCAATAAAGGACACCGAAACTTCAGTCAAATGAAATCCTAAAGGACACCTTTGATTTCGGCTGGGATCAGGAATTTTGAGAAAATATTGAACATATGTTTCATGTGAATCATGTGATTTAATGTTGTGCTATTTTTTTGTGATATTAGTTTTGACTATATTTATCAACTCTCACTTACTTTATAGATTAATTAATTTCCCAAAAGGATTAGCCAATTCTAACATAAGGATGCTATAATTTCTTTTTATCTCATCTTAATCAGACATATATACAAAAGTAGTTTAATACTACCTTTGTCCCGTTCATTATGACAAGTCACGATGTATATAATTTAAAGTATTTTTGTTCATATTTTTTCAAAAAAGTCTCGTACTTTGATAACTAATTAAAATATTTAAATTGGTATGATAAAATTGTAAAAGCTACTAACGAAAGTAACTTATATTCCGAACCAACAAAATAGTAGAATTACTTTTCGTAAGTTATAACTAAGGGTGTACACGGTCCGGATTGGTCTGATTTTCTAGAAAATCAGTAATCGAACAGTTTCAAACGGTTCTAGAAAATTGAGGACCAGAACCTAACCAATATATACATGAAACCTAATCAGAATTAAACCGCAAGATTGGTCCGGTTTTGGTTCGGTTCCGGTTCTATCCAATAAGCATTCAAACACTTATTCACAAAATATGAACTCATAAAATTAAAGAAATAGGAAGATAATCTGTTGGAATAGGAAATGAAGGAATAAAATAAAAGCTTTCCTAACAAATGAGATTTCATCTCTAAATAAATTAAGTTTAGCAAGGAAAAGATTAACCTACCAAATTCAAATACATATTTAATTACACACATAATGTATTTTTAT
Source organism: Rhododendron griersonianum (assembly GCA_018127125.1). Classification (NCBI taxonomy): domain Eukaryota; kingdom Viridiplantae; phylum Streptophyta; class Magnoliopsida; order Ericales; family Ericaceae; genus Rhododendron; species Rhododendron griersonianum. Next base: position 59,351,660 of record CM030791.1, read on the forward strand.
ATTTATATTAGTTTTAAAAGGTCCGATTCGGTTCTAACCACGGTTCATTAATTAAGAACCAGTAACCGAACCAAAATTGACGGTTCTTATTGTTTTGGAACCATTACCTGAACGTAGAACCGGACCAAATAGGACGGTTCTGATCGGATCGAACCGATTTTATGGTTCGGGCGGTTTTCTTGAACACCCCTAGTTATAACACGAAGAAAATATGATATATCTATATCCACATATAATTCTCTTAGATTATTTCCAATACTCCATGTTTCATACATTTATTCTATTTTAAGTAATCTGAAAATTTAAAGAAAGGTGAGGAAAGAGGGCATTTTGGTCTATTCACACATGCTAGAGAATTCCGAATGTACCTATAAAAAAAAAAAAAAAAACTATAAAACCGAAAGTACTACGGGGGAGCACGGAACGAGTACTTTCTTGTTCTCTCACTCTGTCTCTATCTTTATTGGATTTTTCGAAATCCACTACTAAAATTCCAGCCCCATATTAGGAAAATCCCCCGCGCTTTTCTCTCTCTATTCCCCTTTACATCTCTCTCTCGCTCTCTCCTGTTCTTGCTCCTCCGTCCATTGCTGCCAATCGGCCATGCCTATTTTGTTTCTCCATCGCACAAATCCTACCCTTCTTCGCCCTCTACCTCCATTTCAAGAAAAACCTCCAAACGAATCGAGTCTCATTTGAATCACCAAACCCTTTTGGTCCAATTGGGTTTGGTCAACCCTCTCTCTCTCTCTTTCTTCATTTTCTTGGATCTGAATTTTCATTTCTGGGTATCTTTTAATTTTTTTTTGCGTAGCCGTTTGTTATTTTTAATAAATTTTGTACGTGCCATGTGTTGGGAGTTGGGTCGTTATCATGGTGTTTACTTTTTTTCAATTATTGGGGTTTTTTATTTCTGAGAACAGGAGATGGTTGGTGATCAAAATCTAGGGTTTTAACTTTTACCCAGCTCAAGTTCCTTTTTTTTTTTTTTCCCCCAATTTTTAAATTGGGTTTGAAAGTCTTTGATTTGTCATTGGGTTCTTTGGTCAAAATTTGACAAATTTGGGGCTTGTTTGGGTGGTTTTAGTTAAAGTTATCTTTTTGTTTGATCTTAAGAAGCTAATTTTGACAGTGTTATTACTAAATTTGCATATTTTGTCGACTCAGCCATGTGGTTTTTGTGGGTTGATTCACATTCATCTGCAATGAATCCAATGATAATGATGAAAAGTGTTTAATTTCCCTTGTCAAAAGTCATTTGTTCTTCTGTTGCATTTATGGTCAAATCTTTCTAGGATTACAGAAATATCAATAGATTGGGTTGAATTTGTCTGATTGAATTGCTTGATAGTTGTTACTAGATTTCTTCTATAGGAGTTGGTAAAAAATGGATGTGAAAACAGATGAGAATGTTGGAGAGAATCCGAAACCCGAGAATTTGGGCAGCGAAGAGGGGATGTTGAGGTCAAATTCAAGATTGAAGAGCATAGGGAGCTTGAGTGGTAAAAATATGTTGGTGAAGGGTACCGGGAGTTTTAGTAGCAAAGACATGTTTTTTCGAGCTGACCAAATTGATCTGAAAAGCTTGGATGTTCAGTTGGAGAAGCACTTGAGCCGGGTCTGGTCGAGGAACATGGAGGCAAACAGACCAAAGGAAGAGTGGGAGATTGATCTGGCTAAGTTGGATTTAAGGTATTTGGTAGCTCGAGGCACTTACGGTACCGTTTATCGTGCTACCTACGATAGCCAAGATGTTGCAGGTATACACAATCTTTCGACTTTCTAGCAATGGCTTTTGCTTGATCAAGTTGTTAGGAAAATGGATGAAATGTGTAGAATACTTTACGGGATAATATAACTTTTTGGTGGCTTCCTACCTTGTTTCTTTAACTCCCCTACTAGAGCCTTTTCATTTTCATATTGATTGGAGGTGCAATTCTTGTTACATGTTGTGAACAAACTTAAGTCTTTGTTTCGTTTTCGCGTCTTCCAATAAGGACAATAATCTAGATATTGCTCTATCAAGTTCTTCTTTCAAAATTTGATTAATTTAAGAAGAGGTTTGAGAATCATACCAAAATAGTTGTATTGTATTTCTGTGTTGGTTTTTTATGTTGTTATACAGAAGTGGTAACTTATAGGGTGCAGCTTTAGAAAGCATGGCAGTTACTAAGATAACCTTAATTAACATGGAATTGACGTACCTGGTCTAATCAGTACTAATGACATGTACATTTGGTTAGTGAGTGAATCGGGCTGTTTTAGAATTAGCGTATTTACAAGGTAGACTACTAGATGTGTTTTGTCGTAAAATTGAAGTAACTCGAAAATACACATATCTACTTTGCTTTAGATCAGCTGTTTCCTTTTGAATGTAGGATCACTTAATGCAAAGCTGGGAGACTCATAATTGTTTTGTTTGGCGAGTGCGCAAAAGTTTTGTATGCTCATTTACGAACTCATAAACCTTGAATCATTTAATTGCAAATAGAGTGGTTGATGAAATAAGGTGATTTGCGCAACCAAATGCTACTTCAGGTTGACTGTGATATGTGTTATCATAAATCTGGTGTTGAACTTTATTCAAGTTTATGTTGGCTCTCTTTGATAGTTTGAGGTATTCCTTTTTTATACAATTATTCAAGTACAAAGCACATTGGCATAATGCCATGATGACATGCAAAGAGGGTAGAAATGGAATAAAAGAACTTTTTAATACCCATTCATTGGATATAGTCTGCTTCAGGAAGATAGGGAATCCTGCCTTAGGCTAGCAACGTGTTTCCTAGTAAGAGAAAGCACTGGTGGTACCCTTGGCGCTGATGTCTACAGAGGAGAATGGTCCTCGATGGGTTCGATGAAAGCTGATAATATCCACCACACAATTTTCTTAGAAAGATTTCACTTTCTTTAAAATAAGAAAAGGCTACCCAGTGCATGAAGCTCCCGCTATTGCAGGGTCTTGTGAAGGGTTGGATCCTTTCCGTGGCCTGCCGCAAGTAGACGCTGTTTTCACGGCTGGAACCCGTGACCACCAGGTCACATTGCGGCAACCTTACCGTTGCCCCCAGGCCAAAGTTGGCACATTGGTAGCCTGCTTATTCTCTAACTTGTTGACCCATACTGCATTACAAAATCCTTAAAGAGCATGACGGCCACGGAGTTTCTTTACATGGATTCTAGTTAACTTGGTAACTCTGTTGAGTAGAATTTACACAAACCTGGAAATCCAATCAAGGACAATACCACGAAATTGATCCTTCGAGTTTGCACCATTATAAAACATGTAGATATCTAGGGAAATTACTGAGATGAACTTGAGGAAAATGTAAAATGGAATCTTAGCACCTCAAATTTGACGGAATGTCATGATTATTCATCGAGTCTTATTTCATTCTCATTTAGAAGTTCATATGCTAATTCATGGTTCGATCTGACACCGCAGATTGGAATCCAACCAATTCTCAAACTTTTCTTTTCACCTCAATTTTATTCTCTTTATGCCTATAGCCTAGAATGGGAACAAATGATTCTTTTACAAAAATATCCTGATAATACTAATTGGTCACTCTATTGAACTATGGTTTTTTTTTTTTGCTGCATGCTTGTATACCTGTTGGTTGGTTGATTGGGTGGTATCAATCTCAGATAGAGCATCTTTTGCTATTGTCATGTCAAATTATGGTCGGTAATATATGCAGTTGGGATTAGTTTGTAATTGAAGATTGAGAGCAACTAACAGGATATTGGGAAAATAATTGGTGGATACCAATAAAATGACTTTTCAATGGGTGAAGGGCATAGGTTGCTAGTGGAAGGAGAAATATATTTCCATATGGGCCCAATAACTCATAAGTTTGAAAAATTAGCTATAACAGAGTACATCAAGTGTTTGAAATGGCATATGTACTCAATGAGAAAGATGCATAGAATTCTGAAACCATTTGGAAATGGAGAGAAGTTGTCAAAGATTCATGTTTATCATGAGTTCCCTTGCTATATGTGTGCTTGTATTCGAATTCCTTATTTTAGTCTGATCTTTTCCTATTATAGTGAAGCTGTTAGACTGGGGAGAGGATGGCATGTCCACAACTGCTGAAACTGCTGCTTTGCGAGCATCATTTCAGCAAGAGGTTGCTGTTTGGCACAAGCTTGACCATCCAAACGTTACCAAAGTACAAACTATGCTTTCAACTTCTCCATATTGTTTTTATGGTTAATGAGATGTGTAAACATAATTGTTACAACCATTGTGTAAGGTACCTATTCTCCGTGATATAATTTATTTTGTTTTGTTTCATAACTATGAGTTTAACACCAGTTGGAAAATGCTTAATCATTTAAATCATGCTGGAAAATGCTCTTTTATCTAAGTTTAATGATGTTGCCCTTCTGGATACATAAATAATGTGGTATTTCAAACATCTGAGTGCTTCATTGCAGTTTGTTGGTGCTTCAATGGGGACCTCAAATCTTAAGGTTCCTAGTGAAAGTCTCACTTCCCTTCCATCAAGAGCATGTTGTGTTGTGGTGGAGTACCTTCCTGGGACGCTTAAAAAGTTCCTGTATTCAAACAGAAAAAAGAAACTTGCCTTGAAGATAGTGATTCAGCTTGCTTTGGACCTTTCTAGAGGGTGAGTTTCCTTACTGTCATTTCACAATTAAAAACGTTCAAAAAACTCCCAACTATTATTTCAATTTTTTGTAGTCGAAATTTTTTACTTTCTAAGTTTTGTGCAGATTGAGCTATTTGCATTCACAAAACATTGTACATCGTGATGTCAAAGCCGAGAATATGTTGCTAGATGCTCATAGAAATCTTAAAATTGCTGATTTTGGTGTTGCTCGTGTGGAAGCCCAAAATCCTCAGGACATGACGGGTGAAACTGGAACCCTCGGGTACATGGCACCAGAGGTACTTGTGATTTCTAAACCTTGTCACCATCTAGAGAACATCAATTTTACAGTTTGTGTAATTGAAGCATAAATGAGAACAAGATTTAAGGTTAAGAATACGCATCCATAACTTTGTAATAAGAACTGCTAACCAAAGTGTTAAGAGGTAAGTTCTTCAACTGCCGCTACCTTAAAATATGATGGTCCTTTGCGACTGGAAACCAAATATATCAAATCATCAGGATTTATATGTTTTGTGTCAAGAGAAGAATGTAATATGTTTGGTTCTCTCTGCGTCTCGTCACATTTAAGAGGAAAGACTAATGAAGTACATCTTTGTAGGTTCTTGATGGGAAGCCTTATAATAGAAAATGTGATGTCTACAGCTTCGGCGTATGTTTATGGGAAATTTATTGTTGTGATCTTCCTTACCCGGATCTTAGCTTTGCTGAAGTTTCATCTGCTGTTGTACGACAGGTCAGTTCAATGAATCTTAAAATAATGCCGCTTACCCTGCCTTTCTAAGGATTGATTATTGAACTGTCAACATTCCACCATAAAGAATGCTGTCATCATTTTTTTATCTGGTGGTTTTGGAAACCTTAAGAGTTAAGTCGTTCCATTTCATAGGAATGTACATTTGAAGTGATACTTCTTTGTTTCAGTCTTATTTAACTGTGACCAGCTTTTGCCGTCTAGGACTCCGGGTTTATGTCATCATTTATGTGTGTTAACCTGTTTCACGCTGGCCATTTTGGCAAAGACTTAAAAGAGTCCTGGTGATGAAGACTAGAGACTTGTTCCGTCAAATGCCTTCGATTTCGACATTGAATATTGTACTATATCTGTGATTTTTTAATTGCCACAAATGTTGATCCGATAAAAAAAGAATTCTAAGAAGGAATTGCATAGTGTTAGTTTTCCTTGATCGAGGCCTGGATGGTGTGGATTGGGTATTGTCCTAAATATCATTGCTGCTTAACAGATTTGAATCTACACTTTTATGCTTAACGTCTTTGCTAATTAAATGTGGTTGCACATTAGGTAATGAGGTTCCTAAATACGTAATTAAATTGACATATTACTAGATGCGATGGAACTTTTCTCTACTTCCCAATATAAATTAAAATTCAAGGTGTGTCTCACTAATTCTTGGACATAAAACTGTGATCACCCATTCACTTTTGTAGCATGGTATGATGATGGCCTGTACTTTTTCGTGCTGGAATCCCTAATTTACCATGATTCCTGAAAACTCTTAACTCTGTTCAAGTCTGTCTCCATCTTTTCGATGGTAGCATTAAGTGTTCATTTTATGCTTCCAAAATTTTGTATCCACATTCTCAGTTGGAGTTGATATTGTGCGACTGTGTTGTCAGAATTTGAGGCCAGATATCCCCAGATGCTGCCCAAGTTCCGTGGCAAACATCATGAAAAAATGTTGGGATGCTAACCCTGAAAAGCGCCCCAACATGAACGAGGTAGTGAGTTTGTTAGAAGCAATTGACGCTAGTAAAGGAGGGGGAATGATACCGGAAGGCCAGGGCAGTGGCTGTTTTTGCTTTGCTCCAGCTCGAGGTCCTTGATTCGTCTATTCATCTGTATTTCTCAATGACATTTTCGGTTTGATCATGTTGGTGGACAAGAGATGAAGATATTATGTCGAAGTTTCAGGATTTTGTACTTCAAATTGCATTCAAAAGAATAAGTTATAGCCGTCTGTGTTTTTTCCTGGGATTTTCTTTTAGTCTTGCAAATTAAAAGACGTGATTCTCTAGATATTCTTACTGAAGTTTTTGAAAGAGAGGGGGATCACCCATCATTTTGGCCAAGACTGGACCTTTTCAGGTCAAACAGAAATAGGGGATCATCTTCTTGGTGCCAAGGAGTTCTTCGATCATTGCTGATATACAAAGTTTTCACATCTACCGGTTGAGATATCATTTGGTGAGAGAGAATCAGGGAGAGGGCCTGCTTTTCTTTCTTTCCTGAATGTGAACCATATTCGGCCTGCTTTTTACTATCTTTCTTCCCGTTTTTCCTGAATGTGAAGCTTTCCGGACAGCATTGTGCATTTGCTCCAACCGAATGTGAAGCTTTCCGGACAGCATTGCGAATTTGCTCCAACTGAATGTGAAGCTTTCCGGACAGCATTGCTCATTTGCTCCATCAGTTGGAGCGACGATGTCAGTTTGTCAAGCTGAATCTTAGCCTTTGATAACTTATACTAATGTCAAATGGCCAGAATTTTGGAGTGTCCAGTGACTCCAGTCCAGTTACAGGCAAATTGGAGAAAATGATAAATAAAAAGGGCCAAACTCGAGAAAAGCCAAACCCTTACAATATTCAAGATTTTTGAGTTATGGCGCTCTAATTTTCTTTCAGTTTTGGTCTATATGCTTGCCATGCTACGATATGTTTCACCAAGCCACCAAGCACCTGTTTTCAAGAGGTTTTCCGATAACGGAAGGGATGTGCTTTTTCACTGTCAATTTTCCAAAATATATAATCCAGTATTGCACAAAATAAACCAACCACTACTACTATCGGAATGGCAAGAAGTTAATCAAAATCCAAAGGTTCCATTTTGTTAGCGACGGGTGATTAAAGCCACAAAGCATTATGGTTCTATCGTTTCACAAAGAAAGAAAATAACAGCAAAAGAGACTCATAAACTAGTGCTATTTCCAGAGATTAACAATTTCCCTTGAAGATCTTCACAGCTTTGGGAAAATAGGATCGATAAAAGCATGGGGCCTCGGATCAGAGAGCCAGAGTTTTGCTAGATGATGATGAGACGTCGTGAGACGATGAATTTCTTCAACAAGCCAAATGGTGGCTTCAGCTTTACAAGGATGAATAAGGGTGTCCAAAGGTATATCTTCATTCTCAGAGCCAATTCTCATTTGGTCCCACTGTTTTACGAGAATGTTGGTGAGGTAATGCAGGGGTTGGCCATATAACTGCTTAATGGATTTGGATAATCCAATCCATGAGGTAAACGGAATAACGGAGCCACGCTGGGTGGGAATCGGAACCTGCTTCATGTAGTCTTGATACATTTCTGCCCTTCTGATCACCACTCCTGCATTGTAAAAACACACTTCATTTCATGGCAGTGATAGTGAGAAAGTAGATTAGTTGTGTGAAAACGTCGAAAGATTTCAAAACAGCTGAAAATACACAGAGCAGCAAAAGGTGCAACGAGTGAGAAGCGAAATTTTAAATAAAAACCGTCATGCTATAAAATACGTTTTCATCTTAAGGGTTCTCTTTTAAGGATCTGTTTCGATCAACGATGTCAATATGAATTCGCGGAGTGAAAAGAAATCCTTCCGTGAAGAGAAATCCTTCCGCAAATCCCTCCACAAATCCTTGATCCAAATACATCCCCAGACACTCCTCCACTGTAAGCATGTATTCTACTATCCATAATCATCACAAATGGCTTTTCCAGAAATACCACCTGATTGAATATTTAGCCATATTTATTTCATAATGGCTATCAATGGAACAAATTCCAGTCAATTTTAAGTCACTATCAAAGTTCATATTTGAATTTTGTGCTGCATGCACGCCCACGTGATTATTTTGGGATGAACTTGGTATTGAAAACCAGCTTATTTCAAAGCAACCTATCGTATTAAGAAACAACAAAGGGGTCAATTCTTTTGTGAGCGGATCACAAAATATCTATCTGACAGGGTGACAATCTTTCAGGTTTATGAACATGGCGGAATCTATAGAGGATTCGCAACAGTATTCAAGTTTGTGAACCTGAGTTATGTGCCCCACAGGTTCGAATACAGAAAGTAAGGATCTTCTAGCTGTTTTAGGATGACCTACGAAAAGTGAAAGACACCTAAGCTGACTGATTCTGTGACTGCTATCAAGTCTGAACAGTTAGATTGTCTACCACTTTAGCGGCACAGGGTAAATCAGTTTGATAACGAGAAAAGTCTCCATGTTGGCTCCACTGTTCCTTGAGCAACTATTTGAAACAGATAGGTTGAGTTTTTCTTAATTTATTCCTGAACAGCCAAAAGAGAGAAAGTGAAACTACATTCTCTCTCTCTTCTTCTTGAACAATTTTCTCAGAAATCAACCACATCCAAAGTTTACCAGAGAACAAATTCAAATATCAAGTGTGTGAATTTGCCCTTCTTCTTTTCCGGAAATACTTTGTCCATTATTATTGTTGACATTGCCGGATTACGTCAAATTATAGATACTTATGAAGATTCCTAATTCAGAATCACCTTCAAGGACAATATGGAAGATTAAACATCCAATACCCATGCCAAAATGCCTCGCCCTATACTTGGCAGCAACATTAGTTTCCAAGGTACAATACAGTTCTCATATGGTAATTATGACATGGCAAAACCTTCAGGATGTTGTGGTGAACGTGAAAATGGAAAAACATATCCAATAACCAACCAGGTACCAGATAAGAGATGATATGAATACCTTCAGAACTTTCCTGTTCAGCAGGTTCATCAATTGCGACGTCCTTGTTTGCTTGCTTGTTGTCAGATCCATCAGCTTCGGAATCAGAAGAAGAGGATCCATCTGATAGTATGACATCCACCTGATCATTCCATGGTACTGGCCTCTTCATGGTCTTTAGGAATGCAGTCTTGGAGAGACACAGTCACTTATTAGGTACTATGATTGTATAAAACCTCCAGAAAGTTGAAATGGTACAAAGAGCAAAATAATATGTAAAACTAAACAAGAGTCGCCTGATTAGATGCAAGACAAGTACACATGGAGCACTCCAGGTGCACATATAAAAACTCATTCCAACGAAAATGATAGAAAACTAAGGACGTAAACCACATAGAAACCTGAGTCATAGTTTCATGTCACCTAACTGAAAGCATTAATACCTTACAACTTTGAGTCTAAGATTCAGCCGTGAAAAATTATTGAATTGATAGCAAGAGGATAAAGAAAATCTTCCCTCGATATTTAAACAACCTTTCAATTTAAATTGACCAGACACCTCACCTGCATTTGCCACATCAGCCTTTTTGTTTAACAAAAGGCATTTAATAGTATGTCCCATCAGTTCGCAACTATTTCTCGTCCTTTTTTCTTAAAGAATTCTCAATTGTTAGTTGGCATTAGAGACTTTTGATGCCAAGGATGTAACCCTGTTTACCAAAATACTCAAAAAAGCATCTCTTATAATATAACAAGTTTTTGAAGAGTGTCATGATAGGGTAATATTTCGACCATATAATAAGTTGCATATTAGTTAATGAAATGTTAGTTTTACAGGATAATAAAATATCAATACCAAAGTGGATTTTGCTTCCAATAAAACAATCATTCCTTTTCAGAACATGGACACAATAACTCCCCCACATACAAAATCCTACAGCCTGAAAAGCCAGGCCAACAAATTTCCTAGTACAAACTCAAACAACAAAGAGAATGGGAATACAACCAAAATACATAGACTCAACTAGTGTGTTCCATGCGCCAAACCACCCCCCCCCCCAAACATGGTTGCCACTTCAAATTTTTTTTCCCAATCCTCAGCGTCTTCAACATCTCTTTTTCAAGTTGTTGTGAGTAGGTTATATTCTTTATGGCCTGACTGATCTTTCTCACTCTCGTACGTATGGGAGCAACTTTTGTTTAAGGGTCATTTACACAGCATACACTATAAACTGATGCCACAGCTAAAATACTAAGTATAATCATTGGTGTAATTACATAGCTTACACTATCTAGTGATGATGCAACTAAATATAATCATTAATGTGATTACATAGCAAACCCTATATTGATAATGACGCAACAAAATATAATAAATGCTCTACCTCTGACTCAAAGATGACAAATTTCAGACTTCCAGATTCACTGAATGCTAATTTGATCCGGAAAAGTTAACTTTAGGATTTGTCAGCGTTAGACATCAAACCCTAACTTGAAATTTACGAAAACTTGAGAACTCAAGAGTCTCAGACAGAGAAGATTTTCTTACAAGCCGACAAGGAATTTCCAGATACACATATTGGAACCGTCACATGTCAGCACAATAACTGAACTAATGGAGTTCCAAACTATGAGATAACCGTCGCAAACCCCACATATACTGTCACGTGGACATATGTCCTGAAACCATGCATTACACCACAACCGAAAAAAGGACAATTAATCTTAAGTAAACAAAGGGGGTACTATATTGACTAGCAGCCATTGAATTAAGACCCATCGGCATACTTAAAGGAATGGTCATCTCAAGGTGATATTACCCTATACAAGAAGAAGAACAATAAATACAAAGACATAGTAAAGGGAGTAAATATGAAGGAAAACTCGACTAACACACACAAGTTGCAAACAAACTTACATGCACACCAATGCGAGCGGGTGTGTAAGTTGCAACTTGTGTTACTAGTAAAACTGATGCATCAACTAGCAGCCAATACATCAAGACTCATTGGCATAGGTGAACAAGGAGTCATTTCACCCTGAGATGATATAGGGAAACGTTTGCCTAAAAGGCGTAAGCCATAAGGTGCTATTTTTGCAAGAGATTAAAAGAAACTCTTGCATACATTTAGAAACATATTCATAAGAATGTATTGGGAACGATTCATCCACATAACCTGCAAAGTTGAGTCTTACGGTGCAACTTATAAAAGAAAAGAACTTGTAAGTCTTGCATAGCTAAAAACGACTATTACCAACTTTCCCAACTAAATTACAAACATGTGATGCTTGCCCAGTTTAGGTCCTGCATTAGAGATGCGCCACATGTAAAGAACTCCAACTAATGAACCATGTGAAGAAAATTTAAGTGGATGGATTGACTACTCACAAGTGTCCAATAACTCCAATCCTCCAATCAAGTTGATATTTGGAGTGCCTGACAGTTGAAAAATATGGTAGAAAGCATTAACAAAATCGTGAGTCCCACCAAAGGGGCTACGGATTGAGAAAATTCTCTCTGGGTGCAAATTGATTCTACCCCACATATTGGGGAATATAGGCATCTATTTACCCATCTACACGAATATAAAGTGTCTCTAGAGGTGTAAAACATTTTTAGGCCAGGATTTTGATACATATGCGCAATAGTTTGCCAAGAGATATTTGAAACATTGTCATTTAAAAGTTACTAGTGGTAGAGAATATGGGTAGTGTCGTGTTGCATAAACTGGATTCCACTTTCTAAGATCATAAGTCTAGTGGGTCGTAATGATTTCTTCTATATAAATCTGGTTAGAGAATAAGAACATGAGGCTGGTCACAATTAGGAGTCTTCTGTTATGAAGAACAAGAGGTCAAGGCTGATCCAAAAAAAAAAAAAAAACCAAGAGGTCATGTTCTCCTTGGAGTGAGCCATTTGGAGATGTGGAATGCCATCATATAGTTTTACAACCCATCATATAGTTTTACAACAATACCATCATATAGTTGTAACAAATTGCTAGATGGAAATGAAATATTCCCACTAAAAAGTTCTCATCAACTAATCATCCTCCACATCATCGTGAGGTTTAATCTATAACTCAATTTCAAATCATTAACTCCAAAACCCTAATAATTTGATATAGCACTGCCTATTTTCACTTTAGCTAGACAATGCAATTTAATTTATGAGATTGTGCTTATGAATATCATGGTGGTAGTTTCTCAAGATCTACTTATAAAAAAAAAAAGTTTCTCAAGATCTAATGGACTGTTCAAACAGATTACAAAATGTTCTCGTTTGAAGTAGAGAGATTCCCTGGGATGGCGAACCAACCCAAATGAGGTCACACATAAAAAAGTGTGATCATCTTCACCGTCGACCTAAGGCTTCTCGATCATAGGAACAGGAAACGAATCCTCACAAGATGGAATGAGTTCACACAAACACAAAAACCCTTGAATGCAAAGCACTAAACCAATAGTTTCTATTTCACCTTCATTAATACTGATATACGAAGGGAGAGGCCAACTTGGTGGCACCCCAATTTGGAAGATTAGTCATTATTTATGTCTACAAGTACCACTTTATTACTGCTCAAATAGCTTTAGTATCCATTACTCCATGGGAAAGTATGAATATTCTTTCATATCAACTCACAATGGTAACTTTTGAGTTTCAAATGGTATTGGATTCCAAAGTATTTACATGTTTCCCTGTGACTCTTCCCATTCCCCACATTGCCTTCATAGTATAGGGAAAAAAATAGAAATTTTACCAGAAAGATGTCGCCCACACAAATTAAATGGTGATTCCAATGTTGTACATCTGGTAAGGTTAGATTCAGTTTGCTCTCCCACTGCAATATTCCTATCCATGAATGATGTCCGAAGTTAAGGTTGTGAGAGCAAAAGGACAGGTAAGTGAATCTAATTTTCAATGTATTGAATTCTTTGTCTTTCAGATCCAACGCGGTTGGGCATTGTCAACTGACCAGAGAACAACCAAAATATTGCCAGAAGAGTGCGATTTTACTGAACAATTTAGCTATCATCTAAACATAGACGCAATGGGTTATTCCAATACATCTTCTTTGCATAATGGCTATACACGCTTGTGCTGGCATATGGGTTTTGTTGTTCTATGTATAATCATTCAGTGTTTGAGCCACACTTCTTTTGGCACTATTGTATTGATTGTCCACGCCAATGATATCATTATCTTTGGCGATGATTCTGCTGGTATCGCTGATCTGAAGCATCATATAGGTTAGCAATTTCATTCAAGTACTTGGATATCGCTATGTTCTTGGAATTGAAGTTGCTCGTTCATCTAAGGGTATTTCTATCTCTCAAAGGAAGCATGCAGTCGACCTTCTATCTGGGACTGGTCTTCTCAGTACTTGACCAATTTACGCTCCTATAAACTCCACTATTAAGGTCTATGCTGAACAGGGAGAACTCTTTCATAATGGAGGTCACAATCGGCACTTTGTTGGCAAGCTGATTTACCTCACTGTAAATCGGCTCCACATGCTCTATGTAGTGGGTGTCTAAGTTTTCAGAGTTGAAAGCGCAAGGCGAGGTTGTTGACCTCTCATGAGGCGAGGCATAAGCCTCAAGGCGTTGAGGCATAAACATTTGGAGTTTTTACTTTCTGCTTATAAAAAGTAAAGTTAACTAAAATTACCACAAAAAGGTGGGGATAGTGTTTGCACCATACAAAGGTGCCTCACAAAAAACAAGAAAATAGTAGATAGAATTTACAAAAAGCATGTATAGGCATAAAAACATAGGACATTAATGGATCCAACTTTTAATAGCACTCTAAGTCATCTCACAGATCCTCGAAAAGCGTCTTTGCCCAAACAACTTTAAATGAACCAACTCTTTAATTACAAATAGAGAAAGAACCGACTCTTTTGAGGCGTTCGCCTCCATCATTGGGGCAAAAAAGGAGCGAAAAGCATACGCCTTTGTATGCCTCTGACGGATGGGCTAACGCTTTTGTCGTTTGCTGTCCAAAAATCAACGCACAGAGGCATTTTTGCTATGCCTTGCCTCAAGACAAGCCCCAAAATGGCCTTTAAAAAAATTGGTGGGTGTAGTCAATCAACATATGCATGCTCCTTGCTACCCGTGATTTGAGGCAATGTATCATATCTTAAACTGTTTCAAAAGTACTTATCCAGTTCCAAGTCTATGACTAGATTTAGGGATGTCGATTGGGCTGGCAGTCACTCTGATAGGCAATCCACTTCAAACTTCTGTACATTGGCGACAATCATCATACATGGTGTAGTAAAAAAAAGCATGTTGGTGCCCGTACGATTGCTGAAGCAGAGTATAGTGCCATGACTCATACTATGACTCATACTGCCTCTAAAATGTTGTGGTTTGAATTCTTCTTCTAGACGTTGGCAATATTGTTACCACCCCTATGGAGATGTTCTGTGATAATTAGGCCGCAATCTTATTGCTAGCAACCAAATTCTTATTTTTTCATGAGCCCACTAAATATATAGGATTCAACTATGACTTTATTCAGCATTTATTGATGCAGAAACACATCATTACTCCATACGTGGGTGATATTCGACGAAGCCCTTAGCTCGTTCTTCTTTCCAGCATTACACTTTCAAGCTGGGCACATCAATCTCCATTGTCCAGCTTGGGAATGGAGTGTTGAGGCGTGACATTACTTATTGTTTCTATGTTTATGTTACTTGGGGTAGGAGCTTCCGTCTCTCATCCTCTTCCCTTTCATCTCTATCACTTCTTTTCTACAAACCCTAACTCCATATTCTACACTTCAATCGATGTCTTCCCAATTTAGAACCTTTGTCATTTTTTATCCGTCTACTACCACTTAATGACTAAGATAACTTTAGCATACATTAAACTCTACGGGAAAAATACGGAAAGATATATACTTTCCATTATATCAAAAAGGTAGCTTCCAATTCCATTGCCGGTGGAAACCTTCAGTTCCAAATAGTACAACTATTTCCCAACGACTCTTCCCCTTCCGCACATCAGAATATGCCTTCATAGCATCCGTCCAAGAATAGTTATCATAGCGGAAACCAATGTTCTAAAAATCGCTAGGCGCTGGTCGGGCGGAAAAGGGACGCCGAGCGCCTAGGCAAGGACTAGGTGCCCGACTAGTCGGCTGCCTAATCTAGGCGTTGGACCACTGCCTAGCGCCTAGGCGGGGACTAATTGGCCTAGGCAGCCGACTTTTAGAACATTTCCAGGAACATGTGCAACTACACAAATAAAATGGTGATTTTCAAAACCCCTCATCTGGTAAGATTAGTTTCAGTTCTCCCTAATCACTGCCATATCTCCCATCCATGAATTTATCTCGCAAGATCTCCGGAGTGGGAGCAAAAGGACTGGTAAAGGAATCTAATTTTCAATCTATCTACTTTAAACAATGCATTGTTCCTATACATGCATCCAAAAACTTGCATGCATGCAAAATTTACCCACCTTTCGTCAGAAGTTCCAGGGCCGGCCCTGGACAGAACCCTACAAAGCCACTACTTCAGGCCACTATTTCTGAATATGCATTTGGGTTAAATGGATTCATCACTTCAGAGGAGTGTTCATTTACTAGACCCAGAAACATTTTTTTGTTTAAGCATCTAAATTACTATGAAACAGAAATTAGAGAGAGGGAGAGACGATGAGAGAGAGAGAGAGCGAGAGTACCTGTTTAAGATTTTGGGCTGCAGCTGATTCTGATCAGTGATCACAGAGAAATTGGACATATATAAGGACAATTACACAGAAAATCCTAGAATTTGATCTGTATCATAAATTGCCCCTCGTAATTGTATTTCTTTAGTAAGTTTTTTTTTAGTTGTGTGTTAAATTTTGTGGTTTATTGGTTCGTGCCGACAAGAGCAATAGATTTTTTGGTATATTTTTATCTTTATTAGAAAGGTTTGAGTTTAGATCGTATTTTTTATTTTTTTAATTTCTCTCGTCGAGTCAGATTAATAATTTACAAAAATTTAAACCCAATTTTTATGAAATTTGAGAAATTATCTCAAACAATTTCATCATTATTTTCATTTAGAACCTCGAAAATAACATCGAAACCCAATTTTCTTTGTAGCCAAAAAAATTTCTTGTATGTTTTCATTTAGCCGAGGTTTGTAGTCTTAACCTTTCGAATTTTTTTTTTGATAGGCAACCTTTCGATTTTTTATTTTGCTTGTTTTGTATTTATTCAAAATAGTAAGTGTACCAATTTTTTTAAGAAATTCATAAAATATAAGTAGAAAGACTAAATATTACTATGGTTTATTTTCGCCCTTTCAAAATGAGTAACTATTCTTATTAGATTTTTTAATCATACTAGTATTATTTTGTCTTATTGACGTGAAGAATTAATAAGAAATTTTTTTTAGGAAAATGATTTTGACACCCCATTTTTTTATTATGCCATTTAAAAATTTGTCTTTTAGTATGCCTTACCATATACTCCCTCCGTCCCTTTTTTTGAGTCCAGTATTTCATTTTGGGCTGTCCCTTAATAAGTGTCTATTTTGTAAAGTTAGTGGGTAAAAGTTGGTGTATTGTCTATTTTATCCCCAAAAAGTAGATTCCATTTTGAAAAGTTAGTGAGTAAAAGTGTAATGATGATGGGTAAGTATGGAAAGTAAAGGAAAACGTTGATGTGAAAGGTATAATGATGATGTCTTTTTAATAAGTTGGAGTTACGAAGCAAGACATTTAAAAAGGGACGGAGGGAGTATAATTTTTATGCTAAAAAATAAATTTTAAAGTGTCATCACAACTGTTCAAAAAAAAAAAAGTGTCATCATAAAAAAAAATGGACTGCCAAAATTATTTGCCAACTTTTAACTCAAAATACGAAGGAAAAATAGAAAACCACAGAAATACTAAGCAGAAACGCTGTTGAACGAAACCAGACCCGCTTTAAAAACGAATGCCTCTTCAAAACACGGCCTCACCTGCGGTTGCCGCCGCCGCCGCCTCTAGTGGGTTCCGCCGCCTCTACGACGAGGACTTCGACTTATAGGATAAAACCCATCTCTTTAGGTGCGTTTCGCTTTGAACTTCAACGGTTGTTTGTTTTTCTTTTTAAGTATTCCATGAACATGTTGAAACGCCTACTATGTGTTCGTCAAATTGCCCACGAGACGTGTTAGGAGAGAAAACCCGTCTTTAAAAGTGAGGATCGAAAAAAATGGCTTCCAAAGTGAAACCCTTGAACGCTTTCTTGCATTGTAGGGGTTCAAAGAATTTGATCGTGTTTAGAGATGGTATTCACTATGCTAATGGGTTGTGTAATATCTTATACAACTCATTCTGCGACATGACTGAGTCACCTAAAACCGATGACTTGTCCACCGCAACTGAGTCACCCGAGATTCCCAGCTGGGTTAAATTTTCGGAGAAAGACAACCCATTGTTAGATGATCCAGAGGATGAATTCTCGATTCCCACAGTTCCTTTCTGGGCTGGAAATCGCAAGATTCAGGATCACAGGACTGACATCAAATCCATAGTGAGTGATATTGCGGAAACTGATGTTGATCGAATAAGTAAAATCTTGAAGGGTCAATTCCAATCTCCTGATGATGCTATGCAAGCTCTAAATGGGTGCAGTGTGAATGTATCGGAGAGTTTGGCTGACCAAATATTTAAGAGATTCAGTTATGATTGGATACCGGCTTTGGGTTTTTTCAAGTGGGTGAAATCACTAATGGGTTTTAAGTTTTCAGCTGATTTATATAACTCCTTGGTTGATGTAATGGGGAAATGTAGGAAGTTTGATCTTATGTGGGAAGTGGTGGAAGAAATGGATCAATTGGGAGAAGGTGTTTCACTGGACACTATGGCTAAGGTTTTCAGGAGGCTTGCAAGGGCACAAAAATATAAGGACGCAATAGAGGCATTTAGGAAGATGGAATGTTATGGTTTGAGGAAAGATGTTGAAGCTATGAACTCATTGATGGATGCAGTGGTGAAGGGAAACAGTGTTGAGCATGCACAAGAAGTGTACTTAGAGTATAAGAATTGTATACATCCAAATTCTCATACTTTCAATATATTGATACATGGTTGGTGCAAAGCTAGGCAAATAGATAAAGCTAGGGATACAATGGAAGAGATGGAAAATCATGGGTTTGTTCCAGATGTGATTACTTACACTTCTGTTATCGACTACTATTGCCGCGAAAAGGATTTTCGCAAAGTTGATGAAGTTCTACAAGAAATGGAAGAGAAGGGGTGTCCTCCGAATGCAGTGACTTGCACTATTGTGATGCATGCTTTAGGGAAGGCAAAGGAAATCAATGAGGCACTGAAGGTGTATGAGAAAATGAGGCAGAGAGGCTGTGTTCCTGATTGTTCGTTTTATAGCTCATTGATTTATATTCTGAGTAAGGCTGGTAGGCTCAAGGATGCCCGTGAAGTTTTTGATGATATGTCGAAGCAGGGGGTTAGTCCGGATGTGGTGACATATAATACATTGATTACTACAGCTTGTGAGCATTCACAAGAGGAGAATGCTCTACAGCTGCTACGAGAAATGGAGAAGAGTGGGTGCAAGCCGGATCTAAGGACTTACGCGCCTTTGTTGAAGATGTGCTGCAGAAAGAAAAGAATGAAGGTGCTTTCCTTCTTGTTAAACCACATGTTTGAAAGTGATGTTAGTCTTGAGCTTGGAACCTATTCCCTTTTGGTTCATGGGTTGTGTAAGAGTGGGAAGCTCGAACATGCTTGCGTGTTTTACGAGGCAATGGTGTTGAGAGGATTTGTTCCAACGGATTTTACGTCAGAGATGCTGAGAAAAGAACTTGAGAAGATGGGTATGGAAAAGGCAAAGGCGAGGATTGGTGAATTGATATTACAAGCAGGATCACAAAGAAGAATGTAATTGGCGTCGATCGTGATACTTGAACTTAATTTCTTTGAACATTTGGAGTATCTTGAATTCAGATTTTTTCGATTGATCGGTCTGCTGGCAAATGTGTTCGAATTCTTCCTGTGGTGCATGAACTGAAGTGTAATTCTTTCATGCTTTGACCTTTCAATGAGGTAAGCTGAAACTTGGAATGGACCAAAGACAATTGCTTGAGTTTATCCTTTTCCACCCAAATTCTTTGTTGTGAAATCAAGGCAGTCTAGATGATGTTTGGCGATCTAACTATTTGATGATATTTGGAGATTCCTAGAAACATATATGTGCATGGGAATGTTAAAAGACAGTGTGAAGATCTTGATGCAGTTTTTGAAAGTTCTACCCAACAGAATGCATTTTGTAACTTATTTACCAAAAAAAAACTCTTTTTGAAAGCTAGTCTAGACTGAATTTCAAGACTAGATACAACTTCCTTCAGCAACATAAAAGTTTGAGACCTACTATTGCTGCCCATCTGTAAGACTCCAACTGCAGTTGTTTGGAGTTAATCTTCTTCTATTGCATGACTGGAAAATCAATTTTGTGACATTTGTTGAAGTTTTTTTTTTTCTTTTGGTACACAAATGGAAGTGCACGTATGGTATTCTGTCATCTCCACCAGAGAGTATTGTCTCATCTCACCATAATACTATTTGTAGGGGACCCCACTAGGGTTGGCAACGAGGCGGGGTGGGGGTGGATATCACTGTCCCCGTCCTTGATCCACCCCACCCCTATCCAATCTCCATTCCCTTCCCGATCTTCACCGGGGAATTTTTTTTTTACCCTCCATCCCTACCCCAAACGGGGAATGGGGTTTCCCGCAGGGAATTGGGTATACAACAAGAGAGTTAAAATTGCTTCATTACTATGGGATCCAAATCCATATCTTTTTCTTTTCGGAAACATAACCTTCATTATGGACCACAATTAACACTGTTAACTCTACCCCAAAAAGGATTAGTAAACTGATCTAAGAATATGAACACATTCGTGAGCACATCTAACAATTGGTACAATCTACTAATATAACCAAAAGATCACGTGTATACCACCAAAGCTCCTGTATACCACCGGATTCGGGGCGGGGATCAGGGTAGGGTGTGTTCGAGGCAGGGACAGACACATACCCACCTTTTACCCATTCCTTGAAATTTTTTGAAAGCCACTCCTGGATACCCGATCCCCCAAAAAGTCCCCGAGTCCCCAAACTCCCCAAAATGGCCATCCCTAGATCCCACAGCACCTGTCGAGAACGAAGCTAAAGTCCCACTTCGTGTGAGTGTTTGTTAGGAGTATGTTTAGTCCCAAAAAGATATTATAGGGAGTCGAACTTAGGCATTGTTCCAACCAGTAAACCGACCCCTCATTAGTATGTTGAAATTTTCAAGCAAGAACAGTGGCAAGCACTTTAAAAAAAAAGAAGAAGAAGAAGAAGTCCAGTGGCAGAGAATTTTATTTAGGCTGTGGGCTTGGGAGTTGGGGTGGGATGAGTCATCTAGGTCCAATCTCTGGCCGGGTTAGGCACGGGCCAGAATATATTTAAATTTGGGCTGTGGGCTTAAAATCTACTACTACATTTTTAAAGGTTTGGTTCATTTATTTCTTTTTGAATTTTTTTGTGCCGAGACCGATAATAACAAAATAATTTGACCAAAGAAATGTAATAAAGATTCACTAATCACCAAAATAAAACAATAAATTCAAGACAATATAAACTCTTTTGCAGTCTACTCTACCTTTTTGGGTGATTTGTTTTCACCTCAAGTTATCAAGCACCAAACATTAACAATAGAACACATACTTTCGGAAGCCAAAAAAACGAAAAGGATAAAGAAAGTGTAGCACAGTAGTATGTGGTTGGATTTTTGTAGTCTTCTCATCCATTCTTTCATGGTGGTTGAATTCATTTAATGCATGGGACATGCAAATGTGATTGGTGAAAGTGATGCTGCATTGGGCTATCCATAATAAAGTTAGGGAAATGATTTTACCACACCCTTTTTTGTTAACGCCACACCCTGCAAGTGTATTTTTGGTGCAAAAATACACTTGCAGGGTGTGGCAAAATCACTGGCCTAAAGTTACCCATTTTATTTATGTCTAACAATTCCATGCTTTCGGATCGCGGCCGCGTGATACTCTGGAACACTCTAACACGACGCATTAATTCTCATAGGGCGTACAACTAAGTATATGAACCCCACATAAATGTGTGGTGCTGGATTGATCTGGAGCACCACATGGCTGTGCAGCCTGTGCTCCAATGACTACTAAGTAATTACTCTTTATGTATGATGGAATTATATGTCTCTTTCACCATGTTGCAACCTCTTAACTTCAAGAAAGTTATGGCGCTCACGTTGTGAGGACCATTTTTGATAGTCTAAAAAAATGAAGACCAATGGAACATATGTCACCAATGTAATTAATATGTAGAGACATTCTCAATGTCTCATGAGCCAAAGCAAATTTGGCAAAATACTCAATGGGAATTTTTAATTCAACACAGGTGCTTAATTAATAATTAAGTAGACTTCAAAAATTTAATAACATTTGTCGAGGTGTATGCAAGCTGGCTCAGACGTCCAATTATCTATAAAAAAAAAAACATTATTCAGTTATTTAGTACGTACGTTAAGTTACCTTTAACTCTAGTCGGCTATGGCTCGCCAATTTTGACAAAGTGGAGCCAGAAGTCCTATTGATCCACATCTCTCGCAACCCAAGGTCCAATTATGAAAACAATTACTTTTTTTTTTTGTCAATCGATAGAAGAGATCGCTTGCATCATGTATGAAGTATAAAGTACAAATCCGAGACACTACATCAATTGTGAGAGTCTACGAGATAACCAAGCCTTACAACTCAACCAGTACCAAAATAATCTCACCATAGTGAAAATGCAAGAGTGCTGGTCAACTAAGCTAGCTCCAGTTGGCTAAATAATTACTAGTGAAATGTGGTGGTACTTCATTATTATTTCAAATATTTGGGTTTTGGGTTTTGCAATCTCATGATATTTTGTTGATTCGGGCTAGGGAAGAACCCACTAAGTTAACTTCGATGCAAATGGAGGGTTTCAAGGAAAACAATAAATCAGTTTAAACAGACATAAATTTTTTGATTTCGACAGGCAATTTGGAGGGGTGACAAAATGCTCAGAAGACACCAAGGGATGGCTAAAATGTCATTTCCCGGTTTGGAATGTTCGGCCTCCATGAGTTTCGAACGTGCAATCTTATAGAGGACAAACACTTATTGCTATCTAATGATCTCACTTGGTCAAACCGCTCGGGGGCACATACTTCAAAATTGTTGGTGGCATTATTTTCACATCCCTAATGCAAACAGAAGCACACTCGAAACAAATCAAAAATAAAATCACAGAAGTTTTACGTGGTGCTTAGTAATTAAATGTTTAAATTTGGCATTATCTGACTGAACTTGATTAGCGGATTTTTTTTCCATGGTTATGATTAGTACGTGCCCTTATGTATTCTTGCACTTCAGAATATTAAAAACTAGTCAAATTAACAAGGAGTTTTGCAATAGATGTGCAGACATGTTTGAAGTATTACAGACCCAAATCGAAGAGCGATTCACCCTAGTCAAGAATCTGCCTTAACTTAAGGCGATCTAGTATATATCCAAAATTCCCTAATTGAAGGTGGTGGTTTATATATCCACCGAAACCACAAATTCCTCATTTTGTTCAGCTCCAAGTCTTGCTAAATGGCCGGCACATTGGTGCGCCTCCCGATAGATGTGGTTAAGCGTCGAATCCGTCCTCTTCAAAATAGCATGTCCCTCTGGGGTCAGAGACGATCAGTCGTAGATAATCCGAACCCAAAAAATTACCCAAGTTCCTGCCCCTGGTACCTTTAACCATGCAAAAAACATTGAGAAAGAGGAGTCCACATCAAGTGACAGATAACTTGGGATAATGACAAGTGATGAAACCCTTGGTTCGTGTTGGACCGATTTTCTATCATCTCTTCTAAAACCAATTGATGTCAGAGAGGGTTTCAATTAAGTCTTTTATGACATTCGACATCGTACCTGTAAGTCTGTTTTTAAAGCGGTCGCAGGGAGTTGCATTGTGTAACCAAATCCATGGGGGCACTCTGGCCCCAACAATCCTTCCCTCACGATGATGCTCCCGCGACTCGAACCCATGAGAATTTCTGGCTCTTATACCACTTGTCGGGTCGCTTTTTCACCATCTCTCCTAAAACCAATTGGTGTCAGCCTGTCAGGGAGGGTTCAATTAAGTTTTTTATGACATTCGACATCGCACATGCAATTCTGTTTTTAAAGCGGTCGCAGAGAATAGTATCGTGTAACCAGATTCATTCACGAGGCATTCCAGGCCCAACAATTCGTTTTTTGAATGTTAAAACAGAAAAGGCCAAAGGAATGCCTGGATGGAAACTGGGGAAAAGCAAAAGATAAGGAACTATTGAAATGTGGGGACATAAAGCAGAGAGGGGGGAAAAAAAAGGGAAAAAAGAATCTCAAAGGGGAAATCAGAATACCACCTTTGACCACCTCGGAAGTCTTGATTTCCGAACTCGCGGTCGGGGCTGGTCTACCTAACTAACGTAAGTGATCCAAATCTTCTTCGGTTGCTTTATGTGTTCTATAATCGTATCTGTTTTGGTTGTTCTGGTAATCTTATGTGAGAGATCTGCTAATGAATATTTTATGAGATGTATAATAAAGTAGTAGTATCTTAATAACCGTCCTGTGATTTATTCATATGGAACTTTATATTCAAGCTTTAGATGAACATATATGGACGGCAAATACTTGTAGGAAAGTTCAACGATTCTACAATAAGTTGATTGAATTGTGGTTACTAACGCAGAATTAGTCAAGATGCGCATAAGTCGGCCCGAACATTTAGTTATAAAAAAAAAAAAAAAACAAGTTGCGGAGTTGTAAGACCAGTTCATGGAAGAGTTTTGCTCTAACTTTAAACTGGTTCTCCAATAGTTGACGGTAAGATGGGTTCTCTAGAAATTTTTATCGAGGTCTGTGCAAATTGATCACCTCAATATCGTGAATTATATTTTTTGTTAAAGAAGATCAGAGGAATCTTAATGAACTATGTTGACATTGAATCCTTCGTACGTGTTGTTTCGTTGGTAGGCCAGTATATTACATCGGTCTCAGGGGTTTGTTCGTTTTGGATTTTGAAGGAGGTTTGAGTGGAGAGAGATAGATAGAGAAAATGTACGCAAGGACTTTAAACCCCCAACCGAACAAGCCCGAGTTTGACGTAATTACATTGTGCTGACTGCATGATTATAATCACCTCACACTTCCCCATTCTCGTGACTGAAAGGCTAGTCTAGGTAGTCTTTGCAACCATTGTTACCTTTTAAGAGGTCTACGCCCCATAAAAATTGCCTACATGAAACTGTCTCTTAGGATGTAGGTTGGCACAAAGGTTAGAATCCTAACCCTTCCAGAGTAGCATTTCATTGATGGCTCGGGCTCCTTGGAAGGGTGCCTTCCTTGCCCTCCGCCTAGCTAGGCTGCGAAGGGAAGGCCCAAAGCTAGTCCTAGGAAATAGTGGAACTTTATAGGGTTTTTTTTGTCAATGCATGTATAGGTAGTCCGTATCTTCATATACATGTCTATTTTACCGAGTATAGTTCAATAAAGATTTTAAGTGGGTCCGCTTGGACTATACTATTCACGAATGATCTTTTATTATTTCATAAGTAGGAGATTTAATTTGGTCTTGTATTTATGATCGATTTCAATAGACTGATTTGGTGGCGTGCATCCAGTAGGATTCGAACCTACGAATAACACATGCTTTGGTGATAGAAGATTTAAGTTAATCTAAATGGGGTTCATTGTATTTTCTCAAATCTCCGGTATGAATTGTGTAACCTTTTGCCTCGGTCTTAATTGGGTCTCTAGTGGATATTGGGATTAGTAGTTTTTCAAAGAATTTCTCAAAGTGCGTGTAATTAAGTTAATGTGAACCCCCTCAATTATAAAAACAAATGAATACGGTAATTTTCTCTCTTTTTTATTCCTATTTTGGCAATCAAATGGCGAAGCAGGCTATGTTCGACAACATTGTATAGTGTTGCCTAAATTCAAACTTAATTAAAATAGAACTGTAGAATTCTATCAAGACAAGAAAAACAAACCAAATTCAAAAAGAGTAAAAGAAAATCCAATATCACTTAGTACTGGGCCGCCAACGAAACAGACTAGTCGATCGATCTGATTTGTCGTTACACCCCCGGCCACCACCCACCACCCACCACCAAAAACACCTTCTTCTTCATAATAAGTGCTCGTGAGAATCATAAATCCATTATGACATAGTTGATTCCAAAGACAAGGTGTCCAAAGATACCATACCCTCAAGAATGAGTGAAATCTTGGTTTCATTCTGCAGTGCTGGATGTCCTATTCCTTTTGACAGTGAGAGAAATCCATTGCTCAATGGTTTTCTAATTTTTATTAGAGCTAAATATTAATAATACGGCGATTTCCCCCTTTTTTTGGGGATAATTAATTAAGTGATGATTTGCACATAATATTTTTCGGTAAATTGGGTGGTTGTTTTTGTCTCAGGTAATTAGTGAAGCTGCGAAAAAGAGTTTCTTGGACTAGCTAGATTAACTTATTTCTTTTAAAAAAATTGACTTATTTTTCATTGTTAGTGAATTTTTTTTAGCTTTTGGTTAGAAAACATGACTTTCCGAATTCGTTGTTATATAGTGTTTCTGTTTTGGCCTATTTTTATTTATAGCGAATCTTTTTTAGCTTTTGATCATATATTTTTTTTACCTTTTTAATTGCACTCGCAAGATAAATAAATAATCTGAAAAAACAATTTACCCAAAACTAACTTTTAAAAAGACAAAAAAATAATCAAGATTATATAAATTAAGCCAGAACTACCGATTACTTTTTCGCAAATACCTTAACCACACATAAAAACATTTCTACAGATTATACGGAGTATAAGTTAAACCAAAGCTGCCGATTACTTTTGTGCAAATACCTTAATCACACATAAAAGCATTTCTATAAATTCAATGAAACTTTAAAGAAGGTGTAGAAATCAATTATGGAAGTGCAGAAGTCAATTTCCATCTTTAAAGGGAAAAAAAGGAATGCATCTAAATGATTCATTATGACTTGCTCCATATGACTTTTGTTTCTCTGGCGTATATACCATGAAGAGACATTAATGAATATCTATCATTCTCTCTCTCTCCCTCTCTCTCTCTCTCTCTCTCTCGGACTTTGGGTTGGTGTTGTGCAGTGAGGTCCACCTCCGAGCCGTCGGATTGTGCTCGGATCTCATCTCGGCAACCAACGATCGAGAGTCGTTCATTGCCGAGATGAGATTCGAGCCGTCGAATGCACGATCTGACGGCTCGGAGGTGCGCAGCACAGTGCTGCGCACACTACTGCACAACACTATCCCCAATTCCCCCCTCTCTTCCTCTGTTATTATAAGCTAAGAGAAAATGCTCCCCAAATGCCACCTTTTTCATCATGTCCAACATGAATATTGGATACCATTTTCGTAAGAGTGCTGCCCCCAGGTAGCCAAAGCCAAATTGGAAAAGGAGTTGGAGAGTTTCATATTGTGGATAAGGCCACTTGGTTTAATTGTCCCTTTAGCTATTCATTTTACGGCCCATTTCCTTTTATTGGAGGATTTTTCAAGGTTTATTTGCTTCTTCTTTCTTTTTTTTTGTGAACTTTTATTAGTTACGTGTAAAACTTTTGTTACTTTTCTGATTTATCTTTACAAGTTGAATTTTTAAAGACATTATGATAAAATAGCAAAATCAATAGAGATAACAATATGATTCAAATTATATAACCTTTTAGATTGTTGTCGTCTCTTCTGAAATTTTTTGACATTCGATCTATGTTTTTCTTGTACAGTCCGTTGACCGCAAGAAAATACTACACATCAGTGACCACTTTTGGTGACTAACAAATAAATTGGCCAAAGAAGACCTTGCATTTGGAGACCAAAGTAATATTTGGTCACAGAAGAATTTACTTTCCATATATATTCCTCTCGCATAAACAAATCTAAAAAGTTTAAACGTTTTAACCAAAAAGTAAAACAAATTTCCCTAACTATGAAATAAGTTATGTCTAAAAACAAGTAAGTTAATTCAATCCAACCACCGGTTAATTATATATCTCACTTTGTGACCCGCGGTCATTCTCTTTTGTTTTTTATCGGCAAAGGTTAGTATTATTAGAATAAAATTAGATTACCATATCGGAAAAGAAATTGAACTCCTGACTTCCTTTCTCCTGGCCTAACTGACCTAAGTGCACTTCTGATGTCGTTTAGCCGAAGGCCCTTGGCGACCCATGGTGATTCTTCTCACTCGGTAGGGTTGGTTTTGGATGATGAATAAATGTAACTGGAGTTGAAAACAACGTACTATATAGTATAAAGATAATAAATATAAAAAGTTAGCTTATTCAATGTTAAAAGAAAAGGCTTATTTCAGTTTTAGTACCTTATGCTGGGAAAAAATTTCAGTGTCGGGTGGGTATCACGTCGAGCCCGCTCGGCGCATCCGATCCGTCCATTGTATTTTTGGATGGCTCGGATTAGGAAAGAGAAAAAGGAGAGAGAAACTGTTGGGGTGAGAGGAGAGAGATGGTTACAATCTGAGCCGTCTAAAAATATATTGGACGGTCCGAATGTGCCGAGCGGATACCACGTGGGATATATCACCGGGCACCGAAAAAATTCTCCTTATGCTGATACACATGCTGATACACAATGGAAGTCCAATCATTATGGTATCACGCTAATGTCACGTGAGGTTGAAATTCTATCCTTTGAATTCCAACTCAAACAAATCTTTTTTGCCCATTCGTGTGATAACCTTCAATTAACGGATTGTTGACTTTTGAATTGAGGGTTCATCTTGTAATACTTATCTTATCTGACCGTATTAATTACTTGGCAAAAAAGGCTTGTATATTTAACCGGGTGTTAGGTCAACTTGCGCGCACCTCAATTAATTTCAGGGTCCATGAAGTTAACGACTAGGCAGGTCTCTGGTGGAACGTTTTGCTTTCGTGAAATTCGATCTTGCGACTTTTCGAAAGGCAAGCCCTTTGATTGTTGTCTCATGCTACTCGGCCAAATCTCTTGGTTCGGAAGTTCATAACCTTCTAGCTACTTGATGTAGTGCCAAAATCTTCTCCCTCCGAGCGATTTGAGCCTCGATTCACCATATTCCACAGCATGGCTCAAGACCTCACACTTTTCGTAGAAAAAAAAAAAAGAAATAAAATTTCTTGTTCGGAACTTCGATAACTGACAAATGAGCTTTTAATTTTGACATAATACCCACTGATCAGTAATTAAGAAAAATGACTTTAGAACGACCACTAATTTTGGGACACAAAAAAGGGGCTTTTCATTTCATATATAATGCTTAGTGGAAGCAACACTTGATTAGTGCAGGGTTTTGAGAAGTTAGTTAATTGGCCCCTGATGAATTTGGAAACAAAAAATCAAAAGAAACGCCGTCAGCTTAATTAATTAAACTAGTAATCTCTCTTTTGATTGCTAAATGGAGTAATTAAACTAATTAATCCTTTACAAGAACCACTCATTAGATCTTCGGCTAATCAAAATTATTAAGGCCCAATGATCAAGAATGTTCCTGCTGAGTGCTGGCTATCAGAATAAAACGGAAAAAAGGAGAATGTTGGAATTAATGAGCCAAAATTGCCAGACAGCTTTCGGTTTATTGTGCAAAAATAAGGTACTATTAAGACCAGTCAACCCAGATTCATAGTTTTTTTTTAGCCCTTTAGTCGGGTGGTTGGTGGGTTTACTCCCTGCACAATTTACAAGGGTTCGATTCTTGAGATCAAGCTGTAAGAAAGTAATCTCTTGTGAATTCCTTTGTCTCGGCAGGCGTGGATGACCTGTCTTTGACCAGACCGGGAAGTGAATTAGTCAAAGGTGCACGTAAGTTAGCTTGGACGCCTTGAAATTTTTTATTTTTTATTCCCTTGTCTTTGTTTCTTCTTTTGTTCAACCGTTGTGGCATTCAAGAGGGCGGCCGCGTAAGAAGAAAGTTGGTATGAGCCAAAATTGCCCGACAGCTTGCGGTTTAATTTATTGTGCAAATAAGGTATTAATAAGATTTAGGACCAGTCGACCAAGATTCAAACAAAATATAAACCTCGTATTTTGCAAACAAAAGGCCTAATTTTCTATCCACAGAAAGAAAATAATTCCGTAATTCTGTTTTCGGTGCAATTTCAACCACAAAATGGCCAAAAAAAAACACGTTGCAAGAGATATAGAGTGATTCCGGTACGTGATTTGATTCCGGACAATCAAGGATGTATCTCGATGAAGAAGCAACTTAATTATTCGGGATTCGAATTATTATGTCGATAAAAGGAAAAGGTTCATGTTAACAACTGCCCTTGGCAGCGGTTAAAGTAGATGTGGTTAGCATTCTTGAAAATAAAAAAAGTCGAATAGTCTGTTTCATTGTAAATAGTCATTTGATACAAGAATTTCCGCATATCCATCTTTTTCCAATCCTCCTTCAAAATTAATTCAAACATAAAAAGGAGTCCTATGGGACAAAGTAAACAGAAATGCCAGGGGTACAACAAATCATGTATAGTAGCCGCGCACAGATCTATTTTGCGCCAGTCTCGGATCTCACAAAGTTGATCGGAGACGTTCATTTTGTTCAAAATATATTGTTTAGGGTCTTTGTAAAAAATCATCTCAATACGATACCAGTAAGGGCGTTTACGAATCATACAACTTTGATTTCAAAATTTGGCCTGAATTTCTGAAGCAAAGTTTGATGATTCGTAGACTCTCTTACCGGTATCGGATTGAGATGATTTTTTACAGGGATCCTAAACAATATATTAAGAACAGCTCTGATCATCTTTGTGGGATCCGAGATAGGCACAAAATGGATCTGTACGCGGCTGCTGTACGTGGGTTGCTATACCTGTAGCATAACTGCAAAGTAAAAACCTTGAAGACTTGTTCGTTTGGGAATTGGGATACTCAAAACCCTGTGCACGATCCTCAATAAATTTTATATATCTCTCTTCACTCATTAAACTTTAAAATCTTTCTCAAAACCCAAACCAAACAGGACCGACCAAACAAGGCCCCGCACCCCAAGTATTGAGAATATTTCCAATGGGGAAATGCCCATGAAAAAAGATTCATTTTCATCAGTCAATTTGTACAACTAAAAAAAGTTGGTTAGCTTCTCAGAACTGTTGAAGGCTGCAAAAGAAAGAACTCCAGCACCCCTAAATTGGGACAGCTGCCCTTGTTTGCAAGGGCACAGTACCCCTGGATTCGGCCCAAAAGGGCTTTCAAAGATGCTTGACAAAATCCCCATTTTTTGGCATTATATCATGCTTTTATGAAAAGGAGATAGAGAGCTGAGAGGAGTACCTGAATCTATTGGGGGTATGAAGGATATAGGAGTATTTACGTTCTATTTTTTTTTAATTTTTATAATCGGATATTCGGGTCAACTTGCGTGCATCTCTACTAATTTGGATCCTGAAGTTAACGATTGAGAAAACGTTCTGGTGACCATAAAATTTGAAATGTTTGGCCTCCGTAGAATTCAAACATGCGACCTCGTAGATGACAAACACTTTTTGCTGTCTTATGTCCACTTACATTCTTCTTCTTTTTTTCGGATTCCGTAGCACTTTTAAATCCAAAAAAATCCATAAAATGCATTATATATATATATATATATATTACTTTTTATGCACCGTTCAATGTAACAAAAATTGAAAAAACATTTTCAAAACGTATATATTTTTTCCCGGGTTTGAAATTGCATGGAATTCTAAGAGGGTCAGAATTACGCACAGAGGGACTATAAGTCTATAACAATGTGGTGTTCGGAATATATGTGAAAAAAATTAATTATTTTCTTCTTCCCCTGTTTGTAACCTGAAGAATTTGGGAAGGAAAAAACAAAAAACATTTATGCAACAAAAACTTTTTTCATAAAATGAAAATAATTTTTTCTTCTTCTCTTCTTTTGTTCCCCATTTTCAGAAATTAGGCAAAATTATGAAACTCCGAAAACTATATATGATCAATTTTACAAATCCTTCTCCAAACATACCTTACAAAAACAGAACACAACCAAAGAAAAAAGAAAAGGGATTGTAGATTTGTAGTTGCCGTGGATGCACACGGTAATGCAGCGTCTAGGAGTCTTATCCGAGACCTTAAATAGTTTTTCAGAGGAAGATTGGGACTTGTTCGGCTTTTGCAGCAGAGCTTGGGTAGGGATGGCCATCTCGACCGATCCGTCTGTATCCGATTCGTTATCCGTCCCAAATGGATCGGAATTTTTTTGGATATCGGGGCGGGTTCAGATTTATTTTTCAAAAAAAAAATCGGAGATCGGATCGGATTCGGAGGTAAGTCTGTCCCCACCCTGAATCCGATCTCCATCCCCGATCCGCCCCGATCTGTCCCCGAATACTCTTTTTGATAAAAAAAAAAATCTGTTTTTTTTTTTTTTTCCAAATTCGGATATCCGAATCTCCAATCGGATCTCCGTTCTCCGTTTGGGCGGGAATGGAGAACCGAAAATATATCCAATCGGGGATCGGGGCGTATTCGGAGGTCGGATGGAAAATTCTGATTCAGATATATCAATATCCGTCTTCGATCCGTCCCGTTGCCATCCCTAAGCTTGGGGCTTACCGGATGACCTCAAGCGACCAAGGACTATAATTTTGCTAATGTTTTTGGTTCAGTACGGTATTTTGCTTTGGCAGTGTTATTATGCTATCCAGGACTGAGTAATTTGGGTTTTATCTCATTTAATGCTGTTCCGTTTTTTCTGTGATTTCAATTGAATCAAGACTATGTAGGAGTAAAATAATCCAGGCTTATTTTTAAGGGAAATTTATAGAAATGGTTCTTCTAGTTTCACCAAAGTCTCATTTTCGTCCTCCAAATATCAATTGTCACTCTTTTGACCTTCAAGTTTAGTTTTCGTTCTAAGTTGGTCCAATTGATAACGTCTATCAGCCAAACTGGATGAAAAAAATCATATTGAGGGCAAACGCCATCTATTGAACCAACTTGGTACGAACTGCAACGTCCAAACCGCCATCAATCAGATTTTTTCTGTCTAATTTGTTTGACAAAAGTTATCAATTGGACCAATTTGGTAAGAAAACCAAACTTGAAGGTCAAAAAAGTTGTAATTGATACTTGGAGGATGAAAATGAGACTCAGATGAAACTAGGAGGACCATTTGTATAAATTTCCCTATTTTTAATTTGTAATTGTAGTTGCATTCTTCATTACAAAAAAAGCAGAAACAATACTAGTACATTAGAAATGGTACAGACAGCGCGTATAGTGCGCGTTTGGACCCGTCTCGAATCTAACAAAAATAATCGGAGCCGCTCATTTTGTTCAATATATTTTGCTTAAGGTCCCCGAAAAAAATCAGCTCCATCCGATATCGATAGTGGCGTTTACGAAGCGTCCAAAAATGCTTATGAAAATTTCTAAAGTGATTTTGGATGCTTTGTAAAAGCCCTTATAGATGTCGGATGGAGCTGATTTTTTACAGAAACCTTAAGCAAAATATATTAAACAAAATGAGCGGCTCTGATTATTTTTGTTGGACCCGAGATGGGCCCAAACGCGTATTGTATGCGTTGTCTGTGCCATTTCTGCTGTACTAGTAGCATTTCTCCACAAAAAAAAAAAGTAACGAGAGAGAGAGAGAGAGAGAAGTGACTGTTGCTGCTACTACACACATTCTCTTTATCTTTTGTTTTGTCTGTCCTGTTGATTTGTAACTGCTTTAACTTTAATGCAAAGACCAAATGGCAACAAAAAATTGCAGCTAAAGAAGCCATGGGGATCTTACACGACCTGCCCCATTGCAGAATCATGTTGGGCTGGCCTTGGGTTTTGGATCAAAGAAAAAAGAAGGTCTAGACACAGATATTAAGATGCATTCCATAACCATTCGATGTATGTGGAGATCAGGTACATCATGCAGAGTACTAGTGTATCGAGCGGTTATGGACACATTCGTGCTTGAATTTTTGTCGGGGCATTTGTGTCTATAGCCTTAGCAAAGGGCTCTCAAGTCTCAACTTCCACTCTCAATCGTCGCTCTCCGCTCGGAGTCTCTATTGTCTCTCTCTCTTTCAAATTTTATCCATTTACTTTGAAGAGGGTCTTTCAAATTTTATTAGCTTACAATATTTTTGAAAGACGCATTTATGATCCTACTCATACATATGCGAATGCTTATGTCCCTTAGTCTGTAGCCCTGTTCGAGAGAGAGAGAGAGATTCTTAGGGCTCGTTTGATAACAGGGATGGATGGTTGGGATTCGTAAGGAGATGGGATTAGGATTGGGATTGGTAATGAGAAGGGATTGATAAGGAGATGGGATTGGTGATGAGTATGTTTGTTTGAGATGGGATTAAGTGATGGAATTGATAGTATACATTTCCATTTTTGCTTGAGACCTCTACTAATACCCCCTAATACCATGTGCTAGAGGCCTCTACAAATACCCCATAATGCCAAGCTCTCAAGCCCATGGGATTGTTAATCCACACCCCTTTTTGGTTACCAAACATGTTATTATGAAACCCATGGGATTGGTAGTCCAATCCCAAGGCCTATTATGATTATCAAACGGGGCCTTAGCTATTTGCTTGTTTACTTTGGAATGCCTAAAGGTTATTTCATTATGAGTTATTCATTTAAAGTGAACCTATTTTTAGTTTTTGATCAACTATGTTTATTTTTTAGTTTGTCTATAGTTGAGGACTAACAAATATCATGAAAATGAACCAAAATGGAAAGAAAAAAGTCTACAAAAACATTACAGTGGAACAATATACGTAGTAGAAATTTTGGATTTTGTTTATCTCCAGTGATTTTTTTCTCTAAATTTCAATCTATTTTTTCATTGAGACAAGTTTAACAAAAAATAAAATCTCAAAAAACGAACTTAAAAAGTTCAACCAAAAAAAGAAGAAGGAAAAACTCAGCTTTCAATATATTAATTCCAAAGATAAAAATGGGGCAATAAATCAATAATAAAAGGGCCTCCCCCATGCAAACATTAACTAAATTGGGGTTAGGATAATAGAGTCTTGCCTTGTTCTCTTTGCTTTACAAAAAGCATTTTTCATAAAATTCCCCCTAGATTCCTCCTACTTCTAACATTTCTTTCTCTATCTCTCTCCACTTATTACCCCTACTATTTTTCAAAAAAAAATTCAAAACACTAACCAAACACAGCAGAGTCAATTTTTGCAATACGTGGGAAACAGAAAAGGTGGGCCTTCTACTTTCAATACACCGTAGCGAGAGAGAATGATTTTGTTTACCGTAGAAGAAATTGAACATTATCCTTTCTCTTATTGGTCAAAACAGTATAGGGATCACGAAAAACATTTTTTGCTGCAAAGTCACTACACTATTTTTGACCAATGAGAGGGTGAACAAAATCATTCTCGTAACGAGAGATTCTTTCATACTCCCGGAGCAATGCACCACGTATGCCTGAAACTATGGAGCACTGCTCCGGGCCCATATAATAATTTCTCCCTAGAACCCCCTCTCCCTCTCTCCTTCTCTCTCTCTAATAAATTGCTGCATTGTCTTGTTCTTTAACTTCCAGAACTCTAATCACCCGTTAAAAGTGCCCTCTCAGTCTCTCTCTGACTATTGAGTGGAGTATTTTACTATTTTCGTGGGTTTCCTTTCTCTTTTTACACAGAGGATTACAAAATATATTTCGAAAAAGGGAAAAGAACCTTGTGTTGGGCGGATTTCCCATAAACTAGAACAAAAATGCTACAAACACAAACTCGAAACTGCTGATTCACTGTGAGATTCTCTCGCAGTTTGAGAAGAATAACGGAATGCCCATTTGGTGTTTGGTCTTATAATCATCAATTATCTTGCTCACTTATGGTAACAAATTCGAGGGGGTTGGAGAAGAATTCCTTTTACGGGTCTGGGTTTTCCTTTCTTGCTGATTCTGAGCGAAACCCAGAAAACTGTGGAAAGATTAGAACTTGGAAGGAGAGCTGTATGAAGAAGTGATTGGAACAATGAGAGATGGGGATTCAAAGAAAAGCAAGGTCTTTGCTCCTATGCCTCTCGTTTTCTTTCTGGAATAGCAAATGATGAACTTTTTCTCTCTTAAGATTAAGCGTGTTTTTCTTCATATTTTGATGTGGGTTTCTGATTGTTTGTTCTCCTGTTTTGGCATAGCTTTCATGGTCAAAGAAACTGGTTAGGAAATGGTTCAATATCAAGAGCAAAAATGAGGAGTTTCCGTCTGATGAAGTTGTTTATGGGGGTAAGTTACATTTTTGTTTATTCCAAGTTTTTATTTATTTATTTATTAAACCTAGAATCCTCACCTCTTTAGGATTGAAGGAACCCATTTGGGATTCTTGAATCTGAATTTCTTGGGCTGGTCCTCCGGTATTGGTATTTTTTGTTTGCTCAGCCTCCAGTAGTGGTATTGCTAATATGATTGTTTTCCCTGTTTGGTTGCTGAGAAAAATGGAAAATGAAAGATGAAAAAAATTATATTAGATGGTCTTTGCTGTTTTAGTTTTTATTTTTTTTCGTTCCGTTTATATAGTCCAGTAAATATATTGTCTCAGCAGATTGAAGAAAATGAAAAAAAAAACTTCTAATTTAATCTTCCTGTAACAATTCTTGGCAGCCAAACAAATCATAGTGTATATACCCTTGTCTATGTTTTCTAATATGTGGATCATAGTTCCTCAGGCCCTACTATTTTCTTGCTTCTTAGAATTTAATGTGCTGGTTAATTTTTTTGGTCACTATTCTGTTTTGAGATGTGAACTGATGCATGAAATGGTGGATATTTCATTTAGGTAGTGAAGTGGAATGGAGAAATAGCTACTCAGAGAGGGAGCCATGGACAATCAAGAAAAGCAGAACAGGTTCAGTACCCTCAAGAATCATAAAAATCTCTGTCTGCCTCTTTGCAAAACTTCTGAATTTTGACAATTATGTCGTTTGACGGAAAACGAGATTTCGCCCTCTCATGATGTAATTATTCCTAATCCCTCCCCCTCACTTGTATCCTCAGAAAATTTAAGCAGGAACACGGATCGCCTCCGGCGGGGGAGTGTGAATCTCGATCATCCACAAGTTATTAATGTGCATAACAATAGGTTTGTCTCTCATTCAAAAATCCATTTTTTCCAGCTATATGGTATGTGTACGTTGTAAACAATTATTTATTCTTGTTTGTGTACCAGCATTTTTGTGGCTACTTGGAATGTTGGAGGAAAATCACCACCAAGTAATTTGAATCTAGATGATTTTCTCCATTCATCACCTCCTGCAGACATTTATGTCCTTGGGTAACGACTTCTTGTTTTAGTTTGTTTTTTCACTAGCTATTTCTTTGCCTTCAACAAATCTACAACTAATTCATTACTGATAGAACCATTCTACCATGCACTTCATTTTCATCTTTTAGATTTCAAGAGATAGTTCCTCTGAATGCCGGGAACATTCTTGTTGCTGAAGATAATGGCCCTGCCAAAAAATGGCAATCCCTAATCCAAAAAACACTGAACAATCTTCCCGGAACTAGTGGAGGTAGCGGATGCTATACTCCTTCACCCATCCCCAATCCAGTTGTAGAATCAGATGCAGATTTTGAGGGATCAACTAGGCAGAATAACTCCTTTTTCCACCGTCGATCATTCCAGACACCCTGCAGCTGGAAAGCCGATCAAAGTGATCCTTCAACCTCACAGCCTTGCCTTGATAGGCGATTCAGTGTTTGTGACCGGGTGATTTTCGGTCACAGGCCAAGTGACTATGATCCCAGTTTCAGATCAAGTCATAGACCAAGTGATGCTTCGTGGGGTCATAGACCTAGTGACCTTTCTGTGGGTCACAGGCCAAGTGACTATTCAAGATGGGGTGGTTCATCTGATGATGAGTATGGGCCTGGGGATTCACCGAGCAATGTGGGATTCTCGCCAATGTTCAATGCCGGGTATGCACCAATGTACAATGCTGGATATGGACCGATGTACAATGCTGGATATGCACCAACGGAAGGTGGATATAGCGTGCCAGGGCAGTCAAGGTACTGCTTGGTTGCCAGCAAGCAAATGGTTGGGGTTTTTCTCACAATATGGGTTAAGAGTGATCTGAGAGAACATGTCAGAAACATGAAAGTATCTTGTGTTGGCAGAGGATTGATGGGTTATCTTGGAAATAAGGTATATATTTTTTCTATTAGTTTTTGTTAGTTTAATAAAGTTTTGAAAGAGGAATCTAAGGAAATGAAGGATAGCATGGTTTGTTTTGCAGGGATCCATTTCAGTCAGCATGTTGTTACATCAAACGAGCTTTTGCTTTGTGTGTAGTCATTTGACATCCGGACAGAAGGAGGGGGATGAACTGCGTAGGAACTCTGATGTCATGGAGATTTTAAAGAAGACGAGGTTTCCACGAGTGCATAGCCTTGGCGATGATAAGTCCCCAGAAACAATCCTTGAACACGAGTAATACTCTGGCACTGATACTATCAGTTATTTTGTCACTAATCATGGGTTTAAAAAAGAAAAGAAATAGGATGAAAAGGAGAGTAATCTTGAGATTTTGTTCACCAGTCACATATGTTTTCAAACATGAGACCTTTGGCAATTGAGTTAGCAATTTGCATATAACCTGCTGTCTTTTATCATTGTTATTAACCACCCAAATGTACTAATATTAGGCTTATGATCCATATTTTGATTTGATATAGTCGAGTTATTTGGCTGGGGGATCTAAATTACCGGATAGCCCTTTCTCACCGGTCTGCCAAGGCACTCGTCGAGATGCAAAACTGGAGGGCATTGTTAGAGAATGACCAGGCATGACACACTTTTCTTTGTTCCAAATTTTTGGCTTCCCTTCTTGTACTTAATAACAAAACTATCAACTGAAACAACAATTCTTTTGTTATCAGCTGAGGATAGAGCAGAGAAGAGGGCGTGTTTTCCATGGGTGGCAAGAAGGTCAGATATATTTCCCACCAACATACAAGTACTCAAATAACTCAGATAGATACGCAGGGCATGATATGCGCCGGAAGGAAAAGAGACGAACGCCTGCATGGTAAGAACATCTATCTTTCCACTAGGTCTGAGGAAATTCTCCTACATACAAATTAACTCCGATACGTAATGAAGAATATCAGATTGTGGCTGTTGTTTTAATTTTTTTTACTTGTTTATCAAATTTTTTATTTTGGGGCACTGATCTAGCTGATACTGATGTGTTTAGGTGTGATCGAATTTTGTGGTACGGAGGAGGGCTTCACCAACTATCCTACGTCCGGGGAGAATCTAAGTTCTCGGATCACAGACCAGTTTATAGCGTATTTTGGGCGGAGGTTGAGTCTCCCCAAGGCCGTTCGAGGAACAACATGAATGGTTCTAGTTCCAGAGTTGCTGCAGAGGAGCTGTTACCATACTCACATGGATACACCGAACTTTGCTTCTTCTGAGACATGGGAGGAAGTACAAATAATAATACATTAGAGTAGGTTTCCATTGCTATGTCTGTCTGTTAACCTGCTCATCTTAGCACGTGTTCTGATTTCATAAGCCTCCAAGCGTTTTGTTCCTAGGCACTTGTTGGATTTTCCGTGATTGAGACGTTCATTATTTTCCATAATTGAGACGTGTTCAATTTCTCTCTTCTAAAAAATCTGAAGTTAGAATTGTGTCCTAAATCATTCTGATTATCGCCTGTTTATCTATTTGTCATGTAAATCTTCACTGGTATGTTGTGCCTCTTTTGGCTATTCATCAGCACAACGACTGTCTGATTTTTTTGTTCTTATCCATCTCTAGAACAGAATATATACCCTAGCACATTGCCAAAAAGTGTAATGTTAAATCACATTTTCTTGTCTCAAGGAGAATTTATTGACCAATGTTCCTATTCTTACCTATCTGTTGGTCCCCTCTTGCAGAATGGAATTGCTTTAGAGAAATTCAGCTTTGAAGAAGGATGATGGGGACTTGTCTTTTGCTCGCTAACCGAAAAACGTTGGTCCTTCCCTTTTTCTTTCCCCATGTTTTTTACAGTATTTGGATCTCACTTCTTTTGTCTAATTTTGTCCCTTTCCCATTCCCTTATGATCAGGTGTATATAATTGCAATTTTGCTGGCTAACTTCACATTGCATTAAGCACAATTTAATCAACTTAGTGTAGAATTCCCACGCTGTTAAAAGTTCTGTACAAGCATTTTGCAGTCCACCTATCTTCAGGTACATAATCGCTGCCTCAATCTTGGAAATGTAGTAACTAACTTCACCAGTGTAATGCTGAAATAGTCTTAGCTATTTCTGTTTTGCAGGCTGAATTCAAACAAGTGAAAGTACTTCCCAGAGGGTAAAATCAGGATTAGTGTTTTTTTTCTTTCCCAGAGATTCTTTGTCTGTTTGAGAAGGCAAAAGAGAGTGCCAAAATGACTCTTTGTAAGCTGCCTTTTTTGTTTTTGAAGTTGAAGGGTACAAAAACAACTGATGTATACTCAAAAGACTAGAGTATATCAGCAACCCTAGCCTCTTGCTTTGTTGTTGACAATGATTTTTTTCCTGAAAAGAGTTTTCTTGATTACCTCACCGGCCATCAGACTTGTTTGCTTTTCTTTATCTGTGATCTGAAATACAAACTACATAAAACAAAAGAGTCATAGTTCTGCAGGTATATTGGGAGGGAAGCCATTATTGAGGCACTTCTTTTGGAGAGGGATATTTCAACCGTTTGCTGTTTTTCTTGTACTGTTAGAATCACTTTAATTTGTATCTTGAGGGCCACAGAAGTTTTGGATTTGACACCAGTCAACCATAAGCATTTCAGTTTTTGTTTCCACTTCTTGTGCCATTTAGATGTCATGATTCCTACATAACAATGAAAAGACAAAGGATATAAAATGTGAGATCATGGATAAATGGTGGCTGAAATTTGGTGATAATATTGAAATAGTCCTGTATAATCTTCCTACATTCAGATGGCGGGATTGGGGAGAAATGAGAATGCGATGCCATATTTCCATGATTCCTACATTTGGAAATAACTGGAGTAGGAATGAGATTACTAAATGGGAATCTAATCCCTCTTTTATCCCATGATGCCATATTTCCATGATTCCTACATTTGGAAATAACTGGAGTAGGAATGAGATTACTAAATGGGAATCTAATCCCCCTTTTATCCCATGGTAATCGTAGATTCCTTACTCAAATCCATAAGGAAGAAACCGTTGACGCCAATAAATGTCCAAAAAGAAAGTTTCGTGAAAAGATTACAGTATCATTCCAAACAGTGGTGTGCAATTATTCCAGGTATTGAAGTACTAGGAATTTGATCTTCTATGTGTCATTTGAATTTCATCTCATTCCTCCTCAATATTCGGTCATCCAAACATTACCAATAGATGAAATGAGGATCTTATTGTGACACCACGTCCTATTCCGGAAGTCTACATGGTTAATGAAAGGAAGCTACTTTTAACTTTTAATAACTTGAATTTAACTGTCTTTAAGATCTTCAGCTTTCATGGAGATGTATTTTAACCCTTTGTAATGCCATTTTATATCTATGAAAGATAAAAGGGAGTGATTTTGCCACTCCCCAAATTGTTAACGGCACTCCTCAGGAGAGTGTTAAAATAAACTTATAAGTATGATTTTGCCACTCCCCAAAAGTTAACAATTTGGGGAGTGACAAAAATCAATCAATCCATATTAATTTTGGTACTCTCCTGGGGAGTGCCGATAACAATTTGGGGAGTGGCAAAATCACTCCCCTAAGATAAAAAGCAATTTCCTTAATGTTTTTGTTGAAAATAAGGAGGTTTAATGACTGAAAGATGACAGATGGTAATGTGCAACTGTTTTTTTTTTTTTGGTTACTTATAAAGCCAATATGATTGCAAAGATCATGAATTGATAGTGAACATGACATCTGCAGCCTTTTTTTTGGCTCTCTATTACTGCTTGTTCCTAATGATTTTAAACAGGCAAGATGAAGGGTTGTTTTCATGGTTATCCCAAATCTCCAGTAATCTTGTTTTTGCTTTTCTTTTCACACTGTGAGGTAGACAAGTGAGGCAAAAGCTTTGGGACAGGACAGTTCAACGGATCTTAGTGGGATACCCACGATTTATCAACTCTTTCTCCTTTTTATAGGACAAGTCTATTTCTGCTCTGCTAAAAATTTCAGTAAACAAGAATGAAAAGTGAGACTCATTTGGTTGCTGAGGAAAAAAAAAAGGGATAACAGAACTGTCAAAGGGGAACAGTTTTTGGCTTGCTTTGATGATTAGAGACTGCCAAAGATAAGGGTATGTGGAAGTCAACCTTCCCTTTTATTGTGGGGGTGCCCTGAATCCGCAGAGAAAGAAAGGCATGCATGCTGAAGAGTGGGTAGCATCATGCGGTCAGTATTTCAGTGGTAAAATTTTCCGATAGCAGTCACTTTGTGCATATATTGTCAAAGGTTATATCTCTCTCCAATCCGCCACCCCATCAATTTGTGATTACGAGGATAGTATTGTTGTTGTCGTACCGTATGTACAGATTATTCTTGCAAAGGCATACAATATAACAGTGTACGCTGAGTGCAATTTTGTTCACCCTGAACATTACCCTTTTTCTTATTGGTTGAAATGGTGTGGACCCCATCACAAAATGATGTCATGCTTACCATCCAATACACTTTTTGGTAAGCATTACATCACCTTTTGTGGTAGGGTCCACACCATTTCAACCAAATAGAAAGGAATGTAATATTCACCCTCTTAAGTGGAGGGTGTACAAAACTCAACTCGCGTATGCTTTGTGTTAACCATTTTTTGTTTCTGAATGCAAAAACTTCTGCTCGCGCGTTTTTTCTGTAACCTTGCTGAGAAAAAGCGGTCTTAATTTCTTGAATGATTCGTATCGCTCGGCGAAACATTTATATTGTGATGATCAGATGTCTTGTATTTTACTGTACTTTTGAAGGCCTTCTATCGCGGTAGAGGAACGAGACCGATCGACAAGCTGGAGCATGAAGCCGGAGAAGAGAGGTTCCATGAGAGATAGATTTGTTCTTATTGCACATAGTTGATTTGTTCTCACTCTCTACGTCGAAGTAGACACACTAACAAACCCTACATATGTTACGTTATGCGCAAGTTGGCGCAGTAGCAGTCTCTAGACAACCAGAGGCCTCAGGAAGCTTTTAGTTAGGATTCGCCTCTCATCATCGATCAGCATGCTATCAATTCTTGTGTTGGGCTACTCTATATATATATATTGAGTTG
The DNA here is from genome assembly GCA_018127125.1 of Rhododendron griersonianum. Taxonomy (NCBI): domain Eukaryota; kingdom Viridiplantae; phylum Streptophyta; class Magnoliopsida; order Ericales; family Ericaceae; genus Rhododendron; species Rhododendron griersonianum. Next base: position 59,394,360 of record CM030791.1, read on the forward strand.
TCTTGTCTCGACTTTAATTGGACTTTCGCTAATAGACGATAATAATAGTTACCCGGATTATTAGTTCTTTGAACTGGATCGATACCGAGCTATCCAAAAAAAACAAAAACCTTGCGAGAAACACCGAAAAAACCAGAGATCCTTATAACATGAAGGAGAAAGAAAAGCACAGAGATCTGTTAAAATTCTACTCAATATCTTTCAACCAAACACCAATCAACCGCTACGAAATCTGCCAGAGCCTCCTTTGCCGGATCACTAAAACCATAATCCGGCAACCGTAGTAATCCCGTGACTATCTAAAAAGCTAACCTTGTTGTCGATTTACCAAAAACAAAATATGTTTGGCAAATGGACACATTAGCTACAGACAAAAAGCTGATTGCCAAAAAAAAAAAAAAAAAAAAACCACAACTTTTTCAGCTGTAGGGGACCTCTGCTTTTAACATATGTACAATCATTTCGATGGGACTAGCTAGTTAAATTTGGCTATGGTATATTTCTTGACTGGAGATCGAACAATTCGCTTCGCGGGTTCTTGTCTCGGCTGAGTCGCAGCAGCAACGGCAGCCGGTGCTCGATCTCTGTTTCTTGGTCCAGGGGAAGGTTCTCTGTCTCTGTCTTCCAATTCAATCTGTATTTCTCGGCATTTTGTGGAGCAAAACGCTCTTAGGTACCTGCACCATTCCAAATGTGAAGAAACTTTTTCATGCATGAGCTTAAAAAAGAACACATTAGTGGAACTGTGGAAGTATAAATAAGTAGCAAACAGTTGATCTTTCTGCTTATCTAAGATGCACATTTGTTTGCAGGGGCGGACACAGGGGGTGTCGGGTGCCCAGACCCCTGCACAACTCCAACTATTCGCACTAGTTGGACGAGTTTTTCATTTCAATTTGAAAAAGTTACAGGGGACTAGCCCTTGTAACTTTGTAAGAACCCTTGAATGTATAAAAATTCAAAAAAAGACTTCCAAAAATTTCAAGTTATCTACATTTTTGGCTACACGTGTATGATAAATAGACTATTATATGTATTTATGCAATTTCGTCTCTTCGTCAAACCTAGCAAATGAAAATATATACGTACAAATAGATTATTGTTATAATGTAGAAATACAGGACTCTGCTGCTAAGTACAAATTCTGTGTCGGTCACTTTTTTTTCTTCTTCATGTTATGAGACCTTGGTAATTAGGATGCACTTTACCCAATGAGGGTTGTTTCTATTGACCAGGGGTTTTGCTCCTACGCTGGAGGTGTGAACTCGATTCTTGAGGGTTAGTCAACCAGTTGAGAGGTGAAAGTCTGTGTGAGTAGCCTCTTGGTGAGAGTTCATGTTGTTTGTTCCTTGCGGCTTGCTCTAGGTGGATTAGTCTCGTACCATTTTGAGTGTAGGGATCCCGTTTGGTGTAGGGATAGCTCCTATGTTATTATGAAAAGAAAAATCAAGTTGCAGTGCACTTCACGGGTTATGCACCAGCACGCCCCAGCCCATTATACTCTATTTGGGCTGGGCTACCCACCCTCCAAACAAGCTTGGGTCGGGCTAAAGCCTGATTGGCTTGGTGGGCTTCGGGCATCTTTCGGACTCACGGTAGAATAATAATGTCCCTAACTGATAGTTTGGACTATCCTCTAAACACGAAGGATAGTGATTTTCGCACTTTCCAAATTGTTAACTGCACAATCAATAAAGGATTGATTTTCGCACTTTTCAAATTGTTAACTTTTGGGAAGTGTGAAATCACTCTTTTTGGAGTACGATAAAAAATTTGGAGAGTGCGAAAATCACTCCCCAACACGAAACGGGCATATGGGTAGATACCTCTACTCTACAACAGGTAGGAAAGAAAAAATACTAGGTGGGAATCTATGGTGTGTTTGGATCTTAAATTATGAGCGAAAGGTTTGTGACAAAAGAAATAAATAGACGAAGCTAATTATTTCTCCTTTTACTCTTTGCTTTTCATTTTAATAAGCATTAAATTACAGGACATCGCTTTATTGGTTGTTCATGCGCCCTAAAAGTGCTGCCTTTTTATGAAATTCCTGATATTTTATTTTGTGGATCAGTAGAAGAACTCTTTAATTTTTTTTTCTAAGCAAAAAGATTTTTATTAATTTTTGGAAAAAAACAAAGATTAAACGGAACTCGGGCACATCGATAAAAAGCCACCGGAGAACCAACCCCAAAGGAAGACAAAATGCCAACCGACACCCATAAACAAGACCGAAGAATAAAAAACCCTAAGCACACCAACACTATATATAAACCAATAATCAATTAACGAAGATAGACCCTACACTATATATAAACCAATAATCAATTCCCCATACATGCGGATCCAAAAAAAAAAAAAAAACTCCTCATACATAATTACATATAGACCCTACCCTATATATAAACCAATAATGGATATTGTTTGATACATTTCAATTAATTTTATTAAACAAAATTTTCATAATCATAATAAATATTATAGATTGTGACATATTAACAATTCTTCGAGTGATAAAAGAGTAAAATATGATCAACAATTTGGAACGGAGGCCGGAGGGAGTACTACTAACAGTGAAAATAGTACAAAGAAAAACCAAGAAAATACGTACGTACGTACCCATACATGAACACGTCCTTGTTCTCTCCAATTTCCTTCTTGCAATGGAAACAACTCAGAGGAAACTCCCATCGCCGCTCGTCCTCTTTCTTTTCATCCTTCTCCTTTTCCGCGGCCGATCCCACCGTGAAGATACTCCTTCGAGGGTGTTCCGGTAATACTCTTACCGCCGCCGCCTTCGATCCCACATTCACAACCGGTTTCTGGACCGGTTTCGGAAGGATAACCGGAGAAGCAACCGCAGTGGCGCGTTTCTTCTCCGACGGAATTACCGGAGACCTGACGAGCTGGTTGAGCACCCCGAATCCTCCGGTGCTCGACGACCGGAACACGCGGGCTCGCTTAGTCGTCATATGTGAATTAGGGTTCGCGTTTATCGACTCTTTTCTTGAACTAGAACTTGAACAAGGCAATGAGTTGGTTTTGGAGAGAGAGAGAGAGAGAGAGTGCATGGGAAGAGGGAGTATTTGAGGAGGAGTTGGTTTTGGAGACGGCAGTTGGGATTAGTTAGTTACAGGACCCCACCTTTGTAGCTCTTCAGAATCCTTTGCGGATTCAAGTTTGTTATGGGGAATTTGGGAGTGACTAGTTTCCTGATGTGCCCTCGAAACGGGACCCGGGATGCTACGAGAATGCAGTACGCGATTCAAGCCGTATATTTCTACAATCAATGATCCTAGTAGATTTGTCACAAGTATCATACAGATTTGCTAAAACTATCTTACGCGTAGAATTTTTTAAAATCTAGATGGTTAAAGATACTTTAGGATGTCACAGATTGCACATTACACCCTATAGTGCATTCCTGTGTCCCGAGTTTCTTGAAATGAGATAACTGTGGCCCCACTTATATGACGATTCAAATTATTTGTTCATAAATAATTTTTTTTCATATCTGTAAGATTCACCGAATACATCAATCCTATAAAATTTAAAAAGATTGTGTATTGGTAATCACTTGATTAAATTACTTTTGTGATAAAGAATTGACAAGTTTGATTTTGAGGGTACTAAGGGTAGAATTGTCTACGTTCAAAATGCTACACTACTCAGGAGCGGAGGGAGGGGTCACGTGTGACGTGCGGATTGGAAAATCCTGTATCGCAAGGTCTTACAAGGCACCCTGTAGGGCGCACAGACTATCGATCTTGACAATGAATGGTTGAGATATGATTTTTAATTATGGCAGGTAAGAATCATTTATTACCGGTCATAATTGATTTTTAATGTGGACCATTGATTGATTAGATCGACGGCTGTGTGCCGCCCTACACGTGCACTACACGAGGATGCACTACAGCACCCCGGATCTGTGACGTGCCCCTAGATTTTTATCACTTGCAACCTTCTTTTCTTTTTTCACCTACGCAATAGATGTTGGTGGAATTGAAAATTTCGGGTATTGGGCTTATTGTCTATTGTGTTGTAGTGGGTTTTCAACGAAATCAACGCACTCCTTTAAAAATTAAATGCTTGTTCCACTGAGGCAAATAGTGAATTGACATGTTTGAATCTATCCAACTCATTTTCTAGTTTTTTGAAGTAAAAATTAAACAATCGAGTGCAGAACCAAGTGAATGATTAATTAATGGTTGAACAATTGCTTGGTGGTATAAATAGAGCGAGATGTTTTTAATGGAATTAATAGCAAAGCCATCATTATGCATAACTTTCAAAAGACGAAAACTCATCGGGATCAATTGTAAATAAATTTATCATTGAATATATATTTAGATTTTTGTGGTTATTTTTTTCAAGCTTTTGTGCCTAATGGAGAATGTTTGAACTTTTGTGCTTAGTATTTCTTTATTATATTCCACTGTATTTTTTTTTTTGATTTATTGTAAAAAGGTGCCCCTTTGAATGGAATTCTGGCTCCGCCACTACCACTACCCCTACTCCACTATAAAAGATTTGCAATTTTTGGATAAAAAAAATAAAGTACTTACACACATGATTTCTCGAATTTCTTTCACATCAAATGTAGAGACCCGTAATAAATTCTTTTAAATTCTAAATGTTTTCACTTGAGAAATAATGGAAAGGAGATGAAATATTGATTTTATGTGATTTGAGGCCTAAGTGTTGGAATTGATTGTGGAAGGGGTGTAAGTGTAATAAGTGGAATTTTGAGTATAAATAGGAGAGTGAGGGAGTAGGAGATTATTTTCACCCCACTCCCCCACCGGCTCACTCTCTCCCTCTCACGGTCTCTCTCTCTCTCTTGCTCTCTCTTCAAATTCCACCCAAAGCCCACCAAATTAACCTCCAATCTTGCAACTCTACGCGTATTGTGGTCCGTATCCCACCGGTTGGAGCTCGGTGGAGTCGTCTTGCTCTCGGTTTCGATTCTTGGAGGGCTAGGGCTCGAATCTTCTTGGGTCTCGTGTCTCGGCTTCGAGGTAGGGATTCTACCTCTCAATACATGTATTAGACGTGCTTCTATCCTTGAATTCATGCTTGTAGTTGTTGTTGTTGTTGATGGCATTGAAACCCAGAAAATCTGCTGTTTTCTGCTCGAAACCACTCCGTATCGATACGGGGTTCTTGCCGTATCGATACCCCATTAACACAGAATGGACTTTGCTGATAAGCATCCTGTATCGATACAGCCATTTTGGCCGTATCGATACCAGTTGCTTATGGGCAGTTTTCACTGCTTTGTTCCAAACTTCATCGTTTTGAACCCCGTTCACTTCTAACTTGTTCTAAACACTTCCAAATCACCTTATAACATGATTAATCGTATCCGTTGAGTTCGAGAGATATCTATGCTCCTTTTGTTCTTGTTCGGTGAACCTTGCTCAAGTTCCTCATGTTACTATAGAAACGGGAAGACACGATATGAGAATTTGTGATACGTGAAATCTTGTTGACACAACGCGCGAACACTCAGGGCCCATCGACGGGTGGGTGCCTGGCAGGGGATATCAGGGTCCCATAAATAGCCTGGCAGGAGCTAATGCTCATATAGATTATTCAAGACCCAACCTACACGGTGGGTGCTTGGCAGGGGATATCGGGGTCCCATGAACAGCCCGGCAGGAGCTTTGGCTCACGACACATAGTGCGATACGGTTTGGACACGTGGGATATGAAAATGGTTTAAAGTTGAGATGTATATTTAAACTCATGGCTCGTTTGTCGGATTGTTGAACCTTATCGATTGCCTATTGCTTGAGCTACCATTGGACGTGTCGTATCCTCATTCTCGCATTTCTATTGCATATATCGTTTGTGTAGAATTTCTACTGGGCTAGTGTAGCTCAAGCCTTATTTCTTTTCAGGTACTAACTCTGGACATTAGCGATCATGACTGGAGTGCTTGGATTGTGGACACGATATTTTGAAAGCTAACACAGTAGAGTTACTTAGGCATCTTTGTAAATTTCTTTTGAAGATGTATTTGTAACTAAATTAATGGTTTATTTGATGATGCGACGTCTGTAAACTCTGAAACCTCCGGGTTATTGACGTAAGATCGGATTTGGGGCCGTTGTGCCAAAGATGTCATATTTTGAACTTGTGGACTTGAAGTATGGTTATGGGAAATTAATGATCTTTTGGGTATCGTATGGACCGTTGAGAGGTATTTTCTTACGTAATTCCTTTATAATTTATGTTGAAAATCGAGGACGTGACAACTTGGTATCAGAGCATAGGTTTAGAACACCTAGTGACCGTGGGGAGGCGTTTCGCCTCATGGGTTCAAAATGTCGCGCCCTCTGACATAATTTGTGCATGCTTGTGTGACTAACACTTATGTGGCTACGTGGCATTGTACCTTTTGTTATCGTAGAGTGGTGTGGAGTTGTTTACCCGTGTTGGAGTGTTAGGGCTTTGATCCCTTAGCCGTACTGTTGTGGTTAATAGTCTTTCTTTCTTATATCCTTGTAGTAAGATGCCTCCGAAGACGCGCGGTAAGCGGAGCGGGGTTGGAAACCGGGGTGGTCGAGGCCGTGGCCGTGGCCGTGGGATACCTCCTGAGGATGAGGTTAGTCAGCATGGGGAGAACCCTGGTGGGAATCCGGGGGCTGGGGCCGGTCGAGGTGCAGGTGTGCCTCTGAATCAGAATCAATTCGCTAGGGATCTTGTCGCAGCACTTACGGCTGCAAACCTTCTGAACCAAGCTCCGAGAGAGAATGCCGAGGATCGAGCCATGGTGGCAATGCGAGAGTTTAGTCGTAGGAATCCTCCGGTGTTCGATGGGATTAGTACCGACCCTTTGGTAGCTGATCATTGGTTGACTCAGATTCGCAAGCTCTTTCGAGCTCTAAATATTACCGAGGACAACATTCGAGTGGGTATCGTGGCCGTCCAGCTAGTTGGTGAGGCTGGCGAGTGGTGGGAATCTGTTCTAGAGATTAGGAAGGATGCTAGGAGGGCGGCAAGGACCGCAGCTCAAGTGAACGAACCGGATGTGGAGGATTTAACATGGGCTGAGTTTGAAGCGCTCTTTGAGGAGCAGTACTTTCCTGAGACCTCTCGTGATACCTTGAGGGAGCAATTTGAGAAATTGGAGCAAGGTAATATGACCATTTCGGAGTATGTGCAGAAGTTTCAAACATTGTCTCGTTTTGCTCCGGAGTTGGTGGCAACGGAGGAAAGGAGGTGCCGACGGTTTGAGAGGGGTTTGCATAGCACTGTGAAGAGGTTGGTAGCAGTCCAACGTAGGACCAAGTTTTCTGAGGTTATAGAGTGCGCTAGAAGCATCGAGATACCGAAGGAGGCGCAACGAAATAGGGGAGTTTGGGAACCGAGGCAAACAAATGTGGGCGTAAGTTCATCGTCGGGGAGTTTTGGGAGTCAAGGGCGGAAAAGGCCGAGGGAACCATCTCAGACACCGCAGGGTAACCCATCGGGCTTTAGGCCACCATCTTCAGGGACTCGGGGAGCGTTAACTAGGCCTCCACCTGTATGCTATAAGTGCAATCAACCGGGACACGTGCGTGCTCAATGTCCACATCTTGAGAAGGCTTGCTATACTTGTGGGAAGATGGATCATCTTGCGAGGAATTGTCTTCAGGGTTCGGGAGTGCGTAGTGAATCGGGATCCGTGCAGCAGTCAGGAACGGGGCGCAGTGTGGGCCAACAGTTTCGGGGTACTCAGAGGCAGCAGCAGCCTCACTTTCGCCAGACTACGTCGGCTCAGAGTTCCGGGGTTGATAAAGGGGCGAGTTCTTCCGCGCCTGCTCAGAGTATGGGTCAGGGTACCCAGGGGCGAGTCTACAACATCACTACTGCCATTCCAACCACCACTTCTCAGGCTCCAGAGACTCCTGTTGTGAGGGGTACATTCCTTTTATTCAACTCCTTTGCTAGAGTTCTCTTTGATTCCGGAGCATCACATTCATTCATTGCCTGCATCATTTGTGTGTACTTTGGAATTGGAAATGGAGAGTCTTAGTCCTCCCTTGTTCGTTGAAACACCTCTAGGGGTAGGACACCGCTTGATCGTATCTGTCGAGATTGTGAGTTGATTATCCGTGACCGCTCGTTTTGTATTCGATTTCATAGTTCTGGGGATGTCAGGGTTTGATTTGATTTTAGGAATGGATTGGCTGTCCACCTTTCACGCTACCATCGACTGCTTTAAGCGTAGGGTTCGTATTTGTCCTCCTGAGGGTCCTTGTTTCGAATTCTTTGGGGAGCGTCGAGAACCGTTGGAGCCGTATCTGTGTGGGCCTCGAGAGCACGATTCTATTTATTCCTTGTTGGCTAGCTTGACGTTAGATGAGGATGTCACCTTGCGTGGGGAATTACCCTTAGTGGTTCGTGACTTTCCGGATGTATTCCCAGAAGAGTTACCCGGTTTGCCTCCTGAGAGAGAGGTAGAGTTCACCATTGAGTTACTTCCCGGTACCGCACCTATTTCCGTACCACCGTATCGTTTTGCCCCCGCCGAATTGAGAGAGTTGAAAACTCAGCTGCAAGAATTGGAGAGCTTAGGGTTTATTCGTCCGAGTACGTCGCCATGGGGAGCACCGGCACTTTTCGCACAGAAGAAGGATGGTTCACTCCGCCTATGTATCGATTATCGTAAACTAAACCGAGTCACTATTAAGAACAAGTATCCTATGCCTAGAATCGATGATTTGTTTGATCAACTTCGAGGTGCCACTTGTTTCTCCAAAATCGATTTGAGGTCCGGTTATCACCAGTTGAGAGTTCGAAGGGAAGACATTCCAAAAACCGCATTTCGTACTCGTTATGGCCATTACGAATTCGTTGTTATGCCTTTTGGGTTGACGAACGCTCCAGCTACTTTCATGGACTTAATGAATCGAATCTTTCGTGCGTATCTTGATCGTTTTGTGGTCGTGTTCGTTGACGATATCCTTATCTATTCACCAACGGAGGAGGAACATCAATCCCACCTTGCCATTGTTCTAGAACTCTTGAGAGAACACCAATTGTATGCCAAGCTTAGTAAGTGCGAGTTTTGGATGTCCGAGGTTAAATTCTTGGGTCATGTGGTTTCGAAGGGTGGCGTGTCTGTCGATCCGGGGAAGATAGAGTCTGTTATGAACTGGCAGCGACCGAAGAACGTGTTTGAGATTCGAAGCTTTCTGGGGTTGGCCGGTTACTACCGTCGTTTCGTTCTTGATTTCTCTCGTTTGGCGGCACCGATGACTCGATTAACGCGTAAGGGGACTCGTTTCGTATGGAGCGACTCATGTGAGACGGCTTTTGAAGAATTAAAGAAGAGGTTGACTACCGCACCGGTCTTGATCGTGCCCGAACGTGGAGTTGGCTACTCCGTGTATTGTGATGCGTCTAAAGAAGGGTTAGGATGCGTTTTGATGCAAAGGGGACGAGTAGTAGCGTATGGATCGCGGCAATTGAAAACTCACGAACGAAATTACCCGACACACGACTTGGAGCTTGCGGCCGTCGTTTTCGCTTTAAAGAGTTGGCGCCACTATTTGTACGGTGAGAAATTCGAAGTCTTTTCCGACCATAAGAGCTTGAAATACTTGTTTTCCCAAAAGGAACTCAACCTTCGTCAACGTCGTTGGATGGAGCATTTGGAGGATTACGACTTTGAGTTACAATACCACCCGGGAAAAGCGAACGTTGTAGCGGATGCATTAAGTAGAAAACCAACACACCTTGCGAGTCTAGCTATTTATGAGTGGAAGATGGTGAACGATTTGGGCTTCTGTGCTTCGCATTTCGAGGAGGTTCGGGAAGGGGTAACGTTATGTAATTTGACGGTGCAATCGACCTTAACGACCCGAGTGATTGAGGCTCAACAACACGATGAAGAAGCGGAGGAATTTCGTGCTAGATTCCTTAGTGGAAATGCTCAAGAGGGGTGGATGATACACGCCGATAGAAGCTTGCGTTATCAAGGGAAATTGTTCGTACCCGTTTCGTGTCGGGAGGAAATCTTGCGAGAATTCCATCATTCTCCTTTAGCCGTTCATCCGGGAGGGACGAAAATGTACCATGATCTACGTAGACAATTTTGGTGGTCCGGAATGAAAAGGGACGTTGTGAATTTTGTGTCCAAGTGTCTTACGTGCCAACAAGTGAAAGCCGAACATCAACGACCCGCGGGGGAGTTACAACCGTTGCCTGTGGCCGAGTGGAAGTGGGAGAACGTGACCATGGATTTCGTTACGGGTTTACCGAGGTCGCAAAAAGGGACATGACGCTATTTGGGTGATCGTGGATCGTTTGACCAAAACCGCTCACTTCTTGCCTATTCGTGTTACCGATTCCGTAGAAACCTTGAGTCGTTTATACATTCGGGAGATTGTTCGACTTCACGAGATTCCCGTATCCATCGTATCCGATCGTGATCCGAGGTTCACTGCACGTTTTTGGCAAAGTTTGCAAGCCGCTTTAGGCACCAACCTTTTGTTCAGCACCGCTTATCATCCTCAAACCGATGGACAATCCGAGAGAACGATCCAGATTCTAGAAGATATGCTTCGGGCTTGCGTGATGGATTTCCGGGGTAGTTGGGAAGATCATTTACCATTGGTAGAATTCGCGTACAACAATAGCTATCAGTCGAGTATCGAAATGGCACCGTATGAGGCTTTATATGGAAGACCGTGTCGATCGCCGGTATGTTGGACCGAGTTGGGAGAAGCTACGCTAGTGGGGCCGGAAATGATCACAGAGACCTCCGAGAGTATGAAAGTTATTCGCCAACGTCTCAAAGAAGCTCAAAATAGAACGACCGAACAAGTTAAGGTAATTCGCCAAAGATTATTGACCGCGCAAAGTAGGCAAAAGAGTTATGCCGATCGTCGTCGACGCCCGTTGTCTTTTGAAGAAGGGGACCACGTATTCCTTAAGGTATCGCCTCGTAGGGGGTTATCACGTTTTGGGAAGAAAGGGAAGCTATCGCCGCGTTATATCGGGCCGTTTGACATCATTGAGAAAATTGGGGAGGTTGCGTACCGTTTGGCCTTGCCACCGAAACTATCGGGTATCCACGATGTGTTTCATGTATCTATGTTAAGAAAGTATGAACCGGATCCGTCGCACGTGCTAGAATGGCCCGAACTTGAATTGGAAGCCGATGCATCTTATGGGGAAGAACCGATTCGTATCCTAGATTCGCGTGATCAAGTTTTAAGGGGTAAGACGATACCGTTAGTCCGAGTCTTGTGGAGAAGCCAGGATAGCGAAGAGTCAACGTGGGAAAGAGAGGACGAGGTTAGGGAGAAATATCCACACCTATTTCCGGAGTAAGATAATGTGAGTGTTCGAACTTTTGAGTACTTTGATGATTGATTTGTTGCATTATAATGAAAGTTGTGGTTGTTGCATACATGATGCATTAGTGGTTAGTTTTGGCATGGTAATTTCGAGGACGAAATTTCTTTAAGGAGGATAGAATGTAGAGACCCGTAATAAATTCTTTTAAATTCTAAATGTTTTCACTTGAGAAATAATGGAAAGGAGATGAAATATTGATTTTATGTGATTTGAGGCCTAAGTGTTGGAATTGATTGTGGAAGGGGTGTAAGTGTAATAAGTGGAATTTTGAGTATAAATAGGAGAGTGAGGGAGTAGGAGATTATTTTCACCCCACTCCCCCACCGGCTCACTCTCTCCCTCTCACGGTCTCTCTCTCTCTCTTGCTCTCTCTTCAAATTCCACCCAAAGCCCACCAAATTAACCTCCAATCTTGCAACTCTACGCGTATTGTGGTCCGTATCCCACCGGTTGGAGCTCGGTGGAGTCGTCTTGCTCTCGGTTTCGATTCTTGGAGGGCTAGGGCTCGAATCTTCTTGGGTCTCGTGTCTCGGCTTCGAGGTAGGGATTCTACCTCTCAATACATGTATTAGACGTGTTTATATCCTTGAATTCATGCTTGTAGTTGTTGTTGTTGTTGATGGCATTGAAACCCAGAAAATCTGCTGTTTTTCTGCTCGAAACCACTCCGTATCGATACGGGGTTCTTGCCGTATCGATACCCCATTAACACAGAATGGACTTTGCTGATAAGCATCCTGTATCGATACAGCCATTTTGGCCGTATCGATACCCGCTTATGGGCAGTTTTCACTGCTTTGTTCCAAACTTCATCGTTTTGAACCCCGTTCACTTCTAACTTGTTCTAAACACTTCCAAATCACCTTATAACATGATTAATCGTATCCGTTGAGTTCGAGAGATATCTATGCTCCTTTTGTTCTTGTTCGGTGAACCTTGCTCAAGTTCCTCATGTTACTATAGAAACGGGAAGACACGATATGAGAATTTGTGATACGTGAAATCTTGTTGACACAACGCGCGAACACTCGGGGCCCATCGACGGGTGGGTGCCTGGCAGGAGCTAATGGTCCCATAAATAGCCTGGCAGGAGCTAATGCTCATATAGATTATTCAAGACCCAACCTACACGGTGGGTGCTTGGCAGGGGATATCGGGGTCCCATGAACAGCCCGGCAGGAGCTTTGGCTCACGACACATAGTGCGATACGGTTTGGACACGTGGGATATGAAAATGGTTTAAAGTTGAGATGTATATTTAAACTCATGGCTCGTTTGTCGGATTGTTGAACCTTATCGATTGCCTATTGCTTGAGCTACCATTGGACGTGTCGTATCCTCATTCTCGCATTTCTATTGCATATATCGTTTGTGTAGAATTTCTACTGGGCTAGTGTAGCTCAAGCCTTATTTCTTTTCAGGTACTAACTCTGGACATTAGCGATCATGACTGGAGTGCTTGGATTGTGGACACGATATTTTGAAAGCTAACACAGTAGAGTTACTTAGGCATCTTTGTAAATTTCTTTTGAAGATGTATTTGTAACTAAATTAATGGTTTATTTGATGATGCGACGTCTGTAAACTCTGAAACCTCCGGGTTATTGACGTAAGATCGGATTTGGGGCCGTTGTGCCAAAGATGTCATATTTTGAACTTGTGGACTTGAAGTATGGTTATGGGAAATTAATGATCTTTTGGGTATCGTATGGACCGTTGAGAGGTATTTTCTTACGTAATTCCTTTATAATTTATGTTGAAAATCGAGGACGTGACATCAAATTTGAAGAAATAATTGAAATCTAAAAATCGGTGTGAAATAATTTCAATGCACAGAAGTATTTTATTTTTTGATTCGGAGGCTGGATCGAATCCTTTGCTAGTTGCAAATGAGAGGGGAAAAAAATGTATCTCCCTGATCCGGCTGGCCTAGTGCCTGAGACCACAACTCAAACCATGTTTTGGGATCTGTTCCCCAACAAATTGTTTATCAATGACAGAAGAATATGAACTTTCTACTTATGATCGTCACGAATTGAATTATAATCAAATTGCTTTGGGTCGTTTACCACTGTCAGTAATTGACGATTACACAATTCGAACAATTTTGAATTCGCCTCATCATAAAAGGCAATGTAATAAAGTATCAAGACTTATTCATTCATAATGAAATGAATTTGTTCATAGAATCGGAAAAAAAAAGTCATCAAAAAAATGACTTAGATAATCGAGTTAATATTAAAAATATATTAACTAGAAATATATAAAACTATTCCACTAAAACGAAAAGGAGGTTCAAATACAAATATGTAGATCACGTATTTTCCGTACGTAGTGAAGTACCGATGTTCGATAACGGAGGGTTAGTTAGGGGAGATCTTGGAAGAGTACTAGCTAGGAGGTGTTGGGAATGAGAGATTAATTTGAGAAGATTGGCTTCGGAAGGAGAATGAAATTCGTTAGGAGATTGAGAAAAACTCCTTCACGTAGAAACCCGTAAACTTTAAAGTTTACGGCACTCAATTGCGCACGTTCAAAAGTGTGTTGGACGGTTCAAATTTTAAAAAAATTATTCGTGCTGAAACAGACGGTTGAGATTGCGCGAAGCTGTGACTCACTTTCTTAGGTCTTTCTCTAGGAGGAGACCTGTAGTGCAAGGAAAGTAGGCCGCCTCGATGAGACCTTTCGAGATTTAAATAGAAGCTAGCCATTAGACCTTTATTTGTAACAAAAATCAAATTGATCTGATATCGACACGATTCGACAATATTTAATTTTTAAAGAAGAATATATGGTCTGTATAATTCACGGAATGAACTATTATACGATCAATTTATCTCGATCAAGTATATTAAAGAGTGATACCCAAATTAAAACAGCCCTCCTCGTTGTATGCCCACTAACCTGATTTTCAAAATTGGTATTCGAATTTCATTTTATATACTTCAAAAACTAGGCGGTGAAAACATACGTAAATAACACATTCGGCATATTGGATGGCGTGGTATTTATAGAGATGTCGAATTCTAACATGTTAAATTGCCATATAAAAAGCCTTCAAAGAATTTGACGTTCTTAAATTTGAAGTCGAGGTTTGAGATGCCCGTGAGAATTCAAGCTACGTCATTTTCAAGTCTTTAGGGATATATGCCGGATTCGTTAATTTCGAAATCTTATACATCATTAACTTCACAGTGCGAAGATTCATATGAGATTAATTACATGGGCAAGAGTCAACACTCGAACGTGCGTTCTTACGAAAAACAAGCTTTTATTGCTTTCTCATACCTATTTGGCCAAACATTCTATGTCTTGGGTCTACTGAAAGATTTGTTTACTCGTTAACTTCTTAATCCTAAAATTAATTAAGCTGGTATGAACATCCGGGTATTAAAGAAAAGTCAACACTAGTATATCACAATTCACAAGCAACACAAAATGTGTACCCGTTTTTTGTTTTTTGGTCTTATATCCTAGCTGTTCAAACTCTGCCTAGACACGTGGAGATGCATGCGGTGGGAAAATTATTCAATGCCCCTGGGCATCGCCACGTGGTGCCCCAGGTCTCTCTTCAATCACACATTTTTGTGGGGCTCGAGACTAAGTATGAGAACCCCACTAACATTGTGTGGTGGGGAGAGACTTGACTTACTTGAGGCACCGCCACGTGATGTAGCAATTTTGTAGTACCTTTATACACTACCACCTCTCTGCTCAAGCCCATGTGTAAAAAAACTCCCATCACCTTCAAAAACACCTATAAATAAACACACTGAGATAAAGTAAAAACAAGCAAAAGTCCAGAAATAATTTCTTCTAGCCTACGGTAAAATGGCTACGAAAGTAAAGCCTCCTCTGCTTCCTCTGTTCTTCTCTGTCACTCTCTTCCTTTTATCTGTGTCTTTACCTCTCCGTCTACTAAATCAACCCCACATAGAAGGAAAAGAGCAACATGCGGGGGACGGCGGCGGAAGCGGTGGCGACGGTGGTATGGGCGGAGAAGACCTCGAAGAAAAGTACAAGGAGTTGTGTGACAAGCAACCCCCACGGCAGTGCCACCGCATGTACCGGGAGCGGCGGAGGGATGAGGGACAAGAAAATAGTAATTCATACTTCAATGGTGTGGCACAAAGGCTTGGTGTAGCTGTTAATATGTAATTTGGTAGTTTGTCATTTAGGTGTATGATGTGCCTAACTCAATGCCTTGGATGCCCACAAATGATCTCATGTGGTCTTGTGAGAGTTTGCTCATTATTTGTATTTGTGCTATGCTTTTAAGGCATTTTTCTTGATCAGGTTCTACGAACGATAAAAAAAACTGATGCCACCACACTAATACGAGAAGCCAGAGATATGCTTGGTTTGACACACGCGATAGTATGCTTGCATTTGCAGAGAGAAGGGAAGAGAAACTGGAGTATATATTGTGTAGTAAGAGTTTGTTTCACTCCACTATACTATATGTCCACTCTCAATTGTATCTCTTTGTTGTTATGGATCGATCGAGTTCACCTACAAAAGTCCTAACTCGATCGATAATGTCTCCAAAGAGCTAGCCAAACTTGAAAGTCACATTGAGATTGATCAAGATGATCCTCAACCATCATCGATCCATTCATAGGGTGTGTGTGTCAAGCCTCATCGTTTGATTCGCTTATTTTGTTAGTGCAATGCAAGTATATATATATTGTTCATTAGTTCTCATTCTTTCTTTAGCATGACATGAAATGGCTAACTTACAAGTATTCAAAGATGTACAAGACAATATCAAATAGTAATACGGTAGGTGATGAGCAACGGTAGATGAGCAACCCAGAACCCAAACCATTAGAACAGTCCTTAGAAGGCTAATGTTGGCTTTCACGGCGTAAGGGACGAATCCCTCATAGCCGCAAAGGGAAGCTGTAGAGCGAGTTCCTGCTGGCACTTCGAAACTCTGGGCGCGGTAGATGACTAGACAACCCACAACAAACCAGACCCCCTTACAAGCACACAAGCCGGGATCTGGAATCCAGTCCGGTCAGAAAGCAACCACCAAAACTCAATCAACGGCTACAGCACCAGAGGTAGCCAAAACCAGACGGCATACACCGACAACAGCCGACCACATCACAACACCACTACCGAAAAACGAGATCTAGCAGCCACCACACACAGAAAAATTATTACCCACTACCAACACCCTCTGGATCTGGGGATACCAGACCGGGACAAAAATCCGGATGGAGGGAGACCTCGATCGCCGGAGAAGAATGGACCGTTACCTTTCACTGAACTTGAGTGGTGACTATGAAGAATGGACCGTTACCTTTCCAATGGTTGAATCCTATTTTTAATGATTTGCGTTTGAAGAGTATATCTTCTCATGTGATTTTTTATTTGATGCGAAATGGAGCCCACTATGTGGTTATATGATAACTGAGTCGTGGATATATATATTTTTTACCCTCAATATGTACATCGTTCATGAAAAAATTTAAAATTTTTAATCATCGGCCAAAGTTTGTTCGAATTATGTTTTAACGTGCTCTCAAGACATATATGATTCGTTTATGGATGACATACATATCAAGACCTACGAATTGATCACAGTTCTGATCATGAACTGAGATCGCGATGAATTTTAGTTTACAACAATGCCCTAAGAGGATCTTTGTTCGTCGAAAATGCCCCAAATACAAATGGACATAAAAATTCAAAATTTTATTTTTATGCCCCGTATTATGAGGGAAGGGAGGATAGCTTATTTTGAATAGTTTTTTCTTAATCCATATTATTATTGATCACTGCACTAACTAATTAATGAACAGTCCATATATATTAACTTCCCTTTGAACCCACCTCGGAACATTCCTTTGTCAGGCCAATGAGAAATCAATAGATAGGGCAAACTTGGCTATCGTATGACGGTATGAGTCACCCTATTACAACTACCATCCTATTAAAATTAGGTGGAACAAAATTAAATGAACAAGAATCGAGAGAACTAAGGCTCGTCCGCTAAGGGAAATAAAACCATGCCCGTGTCTTGCACCATTTAAATATGTCGTGTCGTGCTTGTGCCAGTTCGACCTGTTTGACACCTCTAGTTTTTTTTTTTATCCGCCACCTCTAGTTTGAATGTGTTTAAAAAACGCTAGCTTTTTCACTTTCACGCTCTTGCTCGAGCATGCTAACGTGACTTAGGCCCAAACTATAAGAATTTAGTGGGTCTGGGTTTATTGGGCTTTATATAGCCCATAGATTAAAGATTGATGGGCCGGGCTTGGGTTTTTCTGGCCCACGTTGAACCCCTTACTTTTTCGGCTTGTCTTGTTTCTCAAGTCGGCTCTTATACCATCAGACCAGAAACACTCAATAATCAACCAGTTCCACCATATACACACAGAGATCTGTATCTATCTATACTCGACCGCGAGAGAGAAGAGAGATGGAGTGCGTGTTCGGACTGGTAGGCAAGGGTTTCGCTCTGGTGGTCGCCGACTCATCGGCCGTCCACAGCATCTTGGTCCACAAATCCAATGAAGACAAGATCATGATCCTCGACTCCCACAAGCTCATGGGCGCCAGCGGCGAGGCCGGCGACAGGTCCCCCCTCTCCTCTCTCTCTCTCTAACCAAGTCACGATCTTTCTATTAATTTTGATTTAACTGATTGTTTTTTTGTTGTTGCCAATATTGGATACATTGGCGGGGGTTAGCGGGAAATTAGTAGGTTAGCAACCAAAGAGGGTTCGATGTCTTTCTATAGACTTGGAAAGACTCGAACCCCAGACCTCCCCTTGAAAGCCAAGGGGTACAACCAGATGGGCTAAGAGCCACATCTAACTGATTGTTGTTTATGTATATTCAGAGCTCAGTTTACGGAGTATATTCAGAAGAACGTGGCGCTGTACCAATTCCGCAACGGTATTCCGCTGACGACCGCAGCCGCCGCGAATTTCACCAGAGGCGAGCTCGCCACCGCCTTGCGCAAGGTAATTGTCAGCTGCTGCGGCATTTCTAGGGTTTGTTTGATGTATTTTATTTCTACTCAGTTAACATTATGGATTTTGGTTCTGTGAATTTTTTTTTTTTTGCATGCTTGTGGGTTATTCAGTAAAAGATGTGGTGTTAGGGTTTTGTTAAGCATCATTGCTGTGAAATTTCTTGAAATGGCTGCTTCAGCCGTAATCTAAAGCCCTAATTTTCAGTTGGGTTTTGCGCAGATTTTGCATTTCTAGGGTTTATTTGATGTTTTGTCTGCTCAGTTAATATTAGGGATTTTGATTCTGTAATTTCTTGCATGCTTGGGGGTTATTTGGTAAAAGATGTGGTGTTAGGGTTTTGTTAAGCATCGTTGCTGTGAAATTCGCTTGAAATGGCCGGTTCAACAGTAATCAAAAGCCCTATTTGTCAGTTGGGTTTGCGCTGATTTTGCATTTCTAGTGTTTGATTTGATGTTTTTTGTTTCCTACATGGTTGATGGTATGGCTTGATTCTGTAATTTGCTGGAAACTTGGGGCTAATATGGTCAAAGATGTATGTTAGAGATTTGTTAAGCATCGGTAGTGTGAAATTTTTTGAAAAAAATGTGTTTCATTACCGTTTGACCCAAAAGTGGCTGAGTAACATACTGTTTGCAAGCATTTTTAAACTTAACGAATAAGTATGTATGCTCTATGCTACAAGTGCAACCAAAGTTGTAATATACGGAGATTATATGCAAATGAAATAAATTGTAATCCAGGGAGATTATTTGGAGGCTCGATGCAGTGGGGATCCCTTTTACAGTAATCGGGCCTACGAATTATGTGTCCACTGGAGATTGATTCCAGGTTTGGTGTCGACCATAGGCTGAATACCATTCGATGTTTAGAGTTGTATGGGGTGGGTTGTCAAATGGTATTAGGAAGGGTAGGCCAAACTTGTTGAGAAGGTGAGTTTTGTACCTGCTGATGGTCGAAGATGCCTTGGTAACATACTACTTGATAGTCTCTTTCTCTAAGTGTGCGTTCTACTCTTCATTAGGTCGCTCCAAAATGGGAGCTGGGGGCTTTGAGTGTGAGTTTCTTGAACGACTTTGTGTGGGTTGGGTTCCTTAGTATGGGCCCTATGTCCTATGATGAGGTGGAATTGTAGTAATGGGATTATTGGTTATGTCCTATGGATAATCGATTCTTTGAGGGACAAGAAATCCTTTTCCTAAGAATATTGCAAGGTCTTAGCAAGAAAGAAAAGAAAAGAAGATTACATGGAAGTATGTAGTACCGATAAATGTGGAGTTCTATTTTCCCTCTTGCCAACTGCTTTAGAGTCTCCATTTGTACTATTGATGATGTGATGAAGTGTGGCTATAGACTTTCTAGTTGGTGCTGCTGTCCGTAGAGCATGATATAGTTTTTTTTTGGCTAGGCAAAAGGAATTTATTAATCATAGTAAAGGATACAATGATTAAAAGGATTGAGGGCACGATGGCATCACAACCGAGACAAAATAAACCAGCTAGGTTGGCACCTAAAGCTCGGACATATAATATGCCGCCCACAACCCCAAAAATAAAAGATGGCGAGGAGCCAACCAAGAGAGAAATAGAAAAACAGCCCACAGGCTATAACAAAGCATTACAACAGAAACCTCAACACCAAAAACCCCAATAAAATAGGCCAAAACATCCTCAGCCTTGCCGATGAGTAGTCCCAGCGACTGAATTGATTTAATTTCCCCTGCTGCTGCTGTTGCTTGAGTATCAGATTCAGCAATTGAATTGTTTTCCAGACACACTTGGACCAGCAGCATCACCAACCATTGAACCATCACAAAAGCACCAGCAGACAACCCCAGAGCAGCATCATCACCCCTCAACTTCAGCACCGATCCAGAAGCCAAACTAGAACCAACAAACCAAAAAAGACCATACTCATTCCTCTCAGACATTCTCAACAAAAATTAAAAAAAGGCCATTCAGTACCCATCCTCACTCGTTCAACATTAAAAAAACCATTCTTGTAGGACTGATTATTTCAGATTTTCACTCTACGAATGCCTTCCAAACACCTCAAGAAATCATCCACTGAGTAGAGCATGAGATAGTTGATCAATTGCTTATTCATTAATCATTATGATGTTGCTAAGGAACTTTAGGACTTGCTGTCGACCAGTTTGGAGGTTCATTGGGTGATGCCAACCACTGCCTCTGTTCCTCAGCTATTTTATATTGAAAAAGGAAGAAAGCTGGAATGGTGGTATCATTGTGTATTGGTTATGTGCTTCTTTTGGAGAGGAAGGAATATACCTACTTTTGAAGACACAATGTTGAGATAAACCATGTTTGTGGCATTGTGTCTTAATTATAGGGTGCCCTTTGTTGTATAGCTTTTGATTTTGGTATATGCATTAGTCTAAGAGAAGCATGAACACGTACATCGGCCTCTGGTATCCGTATCCGACATGTGTCAGACATGGACACGACACGACACCCTCCGCATACGTGTTGGACACACCTAAAACTTGTTTGATTTTTTGTTATATTTTGTTTAGTTGGAGACTTTGTGGACACTCTAGGAGTCTAGAACACATTGGGGACACTCTGGGCCTGGGACACATTGAGAACACAGTAGGTGGTTAAAATGCAATTTTTAAAAGTTGGCCCAAAGTCAAAATTTTCGTTGTTTAGTTCATGAATACTTATATAATGACATTTGTTTTGTATCTTCTTTGTGGTAATGCTGTGATTGAAAGTATTTTTTCATATCTTATATGAATTCCTAAGATACATCTAGTCGATCAATATATTCGACCGATCAATATATTCGACGTGTCCCTTTGTTGTCTGTGTCCTAGTTTTTGAAGAAATGACGTGTCCGTGTGTCCTTCTCCCGTTACTGTATCCGTGCTTCCTCGATATTAGTGAATCCTCTTTGGATCTTGTACATTCTATAGGAGAGCTCAATTTCCACAATGAACTATTTTGGTTCCTATATTCTTTTGTTAGAAGGGTAGACCCTTTCTGGTGCCATCTTTGTGTTATCTGTAAAAGAGAGTTGGGATTATTTGTGGGGATATTTTGTAGGTCGAACTGTGTGGTTCTCTGATTGACGCAGGCTCGAGAAGCGAAGCCTTCCTAAGAATATGGTTGATTAGTCTTAATGGCCCGTTGCAATCTAACCCCATGTTATTACCCAGTGATTTAAAAAGTGCTCTTAAGTGCGAAGCGGAGAGAGGCGCGGGAATGGGGCTTCAATGTGTAGAAGCGTAGCGCGGGTGGCGAAGCGCAGAAAAAGCGCGCTTTGGGACTAGTCCCAAGGCACATGAAGTGCGTGCTTAGCCATTAACTCTTAAGAAATTTGTGTATTTAATCTATCTACCTCTGATTGAGATCCAACACACCAGATTACAGCTTTTAGTGAGACCAAGCACCAGATAACAGCTTTTATGAAAAGCCCTAATCGTCTAATACGAGCTTCCACTGGCGCTTCTTCTCCTCTTCAACTGGATTGGCCTTTCCTTCGACTGAATTGACTCTTCCTCTGCGATGCTTCCTTCAATTAGATTGCAATTAGCCTATTATTAGTTCATCACATTTCTAATTTCTAAAAGCTAAACATTCAAACTTCAAAGGTTAGTTTTAATGGAAGTGTAGTATGTTCTTTTTTCTTTCATATATGGTCATTTGAATGTCATGTATGATTATTGACGTTCTACCTTTTTGGACTTCAAAGTATGGTACTTGGCTTATTACATGTGTTGTTTTCAGTAGTACATGTCCTATTTGATGATATTGGGTCATTTGGTCACTTGGTAAGGTAGATCTACTCTTTTTTTCCAATGTTCTCACTTCACTGAGGCAGGTGCTTCACTTCGCACTTGGTCGCTTAGGCTCCAGGGGCCCTTGGTGCTGCGCCTCGGGCCTTTTAAAACACTGTTATTACCAACATCACTGTGGAAGGAGTTTTTGTTTGATGGTTTATTTCTGGGTCCAGGGTCATAAAAATATTTTCGTAATTAATGTCAGATCTTGCTACAATAATCATTTCTCTTTTCTTCAGAGTATAGATTAGGCTATCCGGAGGCTGTCGCTACACCCAACACTAGATTGAGAACTTTGGTGAGGAATTCAACTGCCCGTCCTTCCACAATTCTGTTTTAGTATTTTTAGGTCGTCATAAAATTCCCTTCCTCCCAAACTGATGGCATGTTTGAGAAAGCCCAGTTTAATTAATCAACAATAAATGCAAGTTACTGTATGTTTTTAGGTGGTACTCTTCCAAACTTGACTTGGCAAAGTTGAGAAATATTGATTGCTTTGTGTTTATGGCATTGGTAGAATATTTGGTTTAAGGGGCAACATAGGAAAGTACAAGAATTAGTAGAGCAATTTTGTACTATGTATTCTTTCATGGTAATCAATTTTATTTTTTTAAATGATGTAATTAAGGAAAACAAGGACAACAGTGGCAAGGCCATAAATTAAGTTCAGTTGGAAGCCTAAGCCAAGAAATTCCTGTTTAGATTGATGGCACTCAAACGGTTACAGACTTACAGGTTCTATAAACTCATCTGTTTTATTCTTCTATATAACTTAAAGTGTAGGCCATTAACGTGCTACGTGGTGTGTTGATATAAAACCTTATACACAGTTGCATTCATCTTCTTAGTTTGATTCTTCGTATGAAAACGTTAGGCAGAACCAGGTTCCGAATCCTGATGAATGTGGAATATGTATGTCAGTGTGTGTAAACATGAAAAACAGAATGTGTACTGTGTACAACTCTTCTTTTTCCCCATAACCCACTTCACCTCAGCTTATAGAATTGTGTTTTTTTTTTTTGGGTAAATTCTTATAGAATTGTTGGTGGAAGAAGAAACTAAGATCTTTAGCTGTGGGTATCTGGGTTCCTTTTTTTTTGCTCGGCTGTATGTGGGTTCCTTACTGTCTTAACCTTTGGTATTTTACTTTTCAGAGTCCGTACATGGTGAATATCATTCTGGCTGGCTACGACAAGGAGACAGGCCCCTCCCTCTACTTCATCGACTATATTGCTTCCATGCACAAGGTTGACAAGGCAGCGTTTGGCTACGGCTCCTATTTCTCGCTTGCCATGATGGACAGACACTACCACAGCAACATGACGGTGGAAGAAGCCATCGATCTGGTTGACAAGTGCATAATCGAGATTAGGTCGAGATTGGTCGTGGCCCCGCCCAATTTCGTAATCAAGATTGTCGACGACAAAGGAGCTAGGGAGTACGCTTGGCGCGAATCTATTAAGGATGCTCACATTTCTGCAGCATGATCTACCTGTTATTGTGTTTGCAAAACTAGCCCTTTCGGCCTTTTAAGCTTTGATGGATTGACATGCAAAACTTGTTTTTCAGAACTTTTTCCAGATATTTGAAGCGCTCTAGTTTAATTTTGTGATATTTTGCAAGCATATTACTTTGGTGGAAACTATGTGCTGCGTATTGCTTGGTACAGGAATTCCATTTGAATTGAGATGCGCGTAATTTAATCCAGACTCCTTGGATTATACCGGATTAGGTTCATCTCCTGAGATGATCTCTGATAACATTCTCCTGAGTCAATAGCCATGCGTGGCTCGATGATGCATTAAATTTCCTTGCAAGTATTTTCCGCCCTTCCTCCATTCATGTTCTAGATGGGGAAAGGGATGTGATTTTGGCACTTCACTTTTAGCCAGTGGCACTTCACTTTTTGTTTTGCAATCTTAGATGATCAAGACACGGAGTGGAGTGTCAGTGGCTCAAACTGAAATATAACAAAAACAATTTCCATGGGGAAAAAAATTGCAAATATGAAATACTCCAATGATGAGGTTATCTTGATGGGATATTCTTTTGGAAATTGATTTTAGCACTCCAAAATTTGATGGAGGGGCTCCAAAACGACATCGTTTTGTGTATCAACACAGTTCAGTTTTGGAGCCCCTTCATTAATTTTTGGAGTGCCAAAATCACAATCCTATTCTTTTCCACTGCATCTAGCATGTGCACGAGAAATTATTCAGTGCCGTTGGACACCATCATATGAAAGTACAGAATAAACTAGATACCCTATTTATAGCACAATACTTACCATTGACTGAGATACAGATTAGTTGTCAATTGTCTTAATAAAACACGTTTTTACAGTTACGATCGCACTTATCATACTTTACGGAATTATTTTTCACGATTTATTATAGTAGTTTTTAACATACACATTTTAACAATCAAAGATTGAAATTAACTCATACTACAATCCACTGATTGAGAACGATCGGGAGTATCATGCTCCGAAACCGCTCGAGCGCATTATAGCCATGGCCCAAAATATGGTGTATATATCTTAAAGTGATGTGAATATATAAATCCCCAAAATCTTCAAATTTTCCAGCCAAAAAATAGGGTACTCTTTTTTTTTTAATTAAAAAAGGTAACTTGTTACCTTACCAACCGGTTGTAGTAAGTGTTGCCTGTTTCCGTGATAAGTGTTGCCTTATATGATAGTAAGTGTTGCCCTTTTTTTTTTTTTTTTTGAACTGTTAGTCATTCTCATTAGCTCAAAACCTCAACAGAGGCATCATCATCTTTACAAATAACAGAAAGAGTAAAAGGCAAAATTGAAACCCAGTCTAAGGGAATAGAGCCCTTGAAGGTCTGGGAGGCAACCCAGTGAGAGGCCTTGTTACAAGCCACATAATACGATAGTAAGTGTTGCCTTAGTTAATGGTAAATGTTGCCTATTATACGGTAAGTAATCTTTCGTTTTTTTTTGGGTCAAATTTCACAAAACCATCTCGGTTTTAAAAAAAACCACTCAACTTTTGGTATTTGGTTTTGATTAGCTATTTTTAATTCAATGGTCCATATTCAGTAGGAATATGAGTATGATGCTCCCATACCGCTTGCGAGCATCACAGAAGTTAAGCTATTTTTGAGGGGGGAATTTTACAAGCGCAGGATATCGTCTCCTGTGGGCCCATATAGGACAAGGGACCTGAGCCCGACAAATTCCATTTCATTTTCCTTTTTTTTCTTTTCCCAGTACCACTTTTCTTTTTGATCCGCTTTCCCAATACCACTCGGTAGTGTAAACTACTCTCGTCTTCACTCTTTGAATCATCTGTGCGAATTTTATTAGAGAGAGAGAGAGAGAGAGAGAGAGAGAGAGAACGGTCGCTCGCGAATGTGATTTCAGGAAAATCTTTTTTTTTTGGGGTAATTAATTTCAGGAAAATCTTTCTCCCACGAAACAGAATACTTCCAACTTCGAAGAAAACAGACAGAGAAAAAGCCTCTCCCGTTTGCGGGAAATTCGTAGACGCAGCTTTTTTCATTGTCTAATCCAATCATCTTCCAACAGGTATGCTTTGCTGTAGCTTTTGCCTCTTGATTTTCTCTCTCCCATTTCTCCTTTTTCCTTCTTAAAATTTCTCCCATTCGAGCTCAAATCAGAGGTGGGTTTCTCTCGATTTTCATCACCAGAGGCAATATCTACCCCTTATTATACTAGGTTTGTATATCACATTCTCTCTCTCTCTCTCTCTCTCTCTCCATATATACACATATAGAGTAATGAATGTTACGTATTCTTGCATTTCTTGTAATTTTGCATACATTTGACTGAGCTTTTCTCGGCATTTTTCTTTTTCTTAAACTGTAATTTGGAAGTAAAGCTTTGTATTTCTCCTCATTTTTCAATCTGTGAATTGCTTTCTATTTGTTGGAATGTGGTTTTACTGCAAAACCCAAGTTAATGTTGGATCTCATCTTGGTTTTCCTTTCCTTTTTAATACCTTATTTATGCCTGTGTTACAGCCCCAAAGGTTCAGATCACAAGTGGGTTTCTCTCGATTTTAGTCATCAGAATCAACATTCGCTTAGGGTTTAATCTACATTTCTTCATTTCTTGTGCATTGGTATCTGTAATCTGGTCAACTGTTGTGGGCTTTTTCTGATATGTAAATTGGATTTAATATTTTTCTCCTCCCTTTTTAACCTCTGGATTATTGACTTGCCACCACCCAGCACCGTTATTGAATGAGAATGGATAAGAGGCTCGTCGGATTGACATGAGGGGGCAGGGATTTCAATGTGTTTAGGAATGTAGGATTTTCGGTAAAACAAATGTTAATTTTTATCCTATCTTTGTCCCTTTGGGTGTTTGTTTCTGTGGCTCTTTGTATGATATGACTACAAAGGTTAATGGGAGGTCCCAATTGTGTATTGGGTTCACTACCTATGTCTAGTCTTTGTATCAGGTTAGGTATTTTTGTTATTTACTCTGACTGAAAACCCGGTCACTCTCCCACTGATTGAAGGGAGAAGAGAGATCAATTTCTTTTTGATTCTCTAAATCATCCAATCCTAACAGGCTGTTAGCACTCGGACATGAGTTTGTTTATTGCTTGCTATGCATATTATAGCTTCGTGCAATTGTTTTGTGTTTGCTTTGCATGTTCGGTGGTAGGCTTTTGGTAATGTTGTCATCATTGATCTTGTTGCTACTTGCTACTAGGTGATAGTACAACCTAATTTCGTATGACAATGTAGTTCAAGTTGGTGTTTGTTGTGGGTGAGGTTTGAAATATTCACTTACTTGGTATGGCAATATGGGCTTTTAATCTTTTTTGTGCTGATTGCAACTCACAGATTCCAGGACTTAGATTATAACAAGTTGGTGATTGGTACGATGAATGGGAAGGGGGATGAAGAATACTCACATATCCAAAAAGACAAAGGGGAAATCGGTTTCATCGATTATGAAGATAATGCATCTGTGTGTACATACAACCTAGAAGAAGAGGGTCCAGTAGTTATATCCGTTCCATTCCCTCTTCAAAATAGAAATCCTCGATCTATATTGGTGGGAGAAACTTCTAGTGATCCAATCACCATTAAGAACACCACTGGCAATCCGGTGGAACTATGGAAAGTTGACATTTATGATTCAAACCCCAAGGAATCATTCACTGTTTCTCTCATGGAACCTCCATCGACTAATACGGATTTGGAGGAAGATAGTGGATTTGTGGAGTCCTTTTGCCTGGAAGATAGGGTTTTGCAGCCTGGCCAAACTTTAACTATTTGGTTATCTTGCAAGCCTAAAGGAATTGGGTTGCACCAAACGGCGGTGCACTTTGACTTAGGGGATGCGCGGCTTGAACGTGTTGTTCTCCTTTTTGTGGAAGATAAGATCTCCAAATCCTTGGCTTCAAACATGCCCTATTGGAGAGATAGGAGAAAGAAACCGTTGGTTAAAGATGTATCCGCAGCGAATGCATTTATTCCTGGTGAGCGCCCCCCTACGAGGCGTTTGAACAGTGGTTCCAAATTTTCTCTTGCGCAATATCCAATCCCACAGCCGGTAAGAGAATCGGTGGAGAATAAGATGGTTCCGGATGGTATCACAGGTGGTGTAACAAGGAAGAATTATTGCATTTACTTTACTACTCTGATGAATTTGGAAGAAATACAAGTGGAGGTAATATTCTATAACTCGAGGAAATATTCATACTGAGGCAGCACTGGAATGCATGCAGAATGTAATGGTCATTCTCTTGGAATGCTCATCCCGACGTTTGGTTAGCTAATAAATGTTTTATTGTACAATAGAAATGGAATGATCATTCACCAATTCAGATTAAAGACCATTCCATTGGGAGTCAAAGGTTTGACTTCACAATTCATTTGTAAAGTCATTCCATTAAAGCAAACATCGCATTCACCAATTGAGATTAAGGACCATTCCTTTGGGAGTCCAAGGTTTGACTTCACAATTCATTTGTAAAGTCATTCCGGTAAATCAAACATCACCTAAAGATGAGAAAATGTTATTGTCTCAGTAGGCAGTTATCACTAAAATGAGTCGCATACTTGAAGGAGGTTGACCTACTTGTTCATTGATTCAGGAAAATATGGGGGGCTACGACATGGAGCGCATTTGTTTAAGGAATAAGGGGAAATTTTTGACCCTTGAGGTACCAGGCTTAGCTGAGAGAAGGCCTTCACTTGTTAAGGGAGATTACATCTTTGCTAAACTTGCCACTGAAGATGCAAATTACGCAACTCATACCTATCAGGTCAGGTTTCATACTTGTGCAGGACTTAGACCTTGTCATTTAGGGTTTGCTAATTTCTGCTGTCATTTTGTATAGTCTGAAGTAGGAGCTATCATTTTTAATGCAATTTAGTGTATTTCATAGTTAGACTAAGTTGAAAAGTATTACTGGTACTTTGTAAACCACTACATACATATCGGAATGTTGTACCTTTAGCCCTAATGAGGAAATATGAAACCAAGGCTGGTTTAGCTTGGTAATTCTACCCCGTCCAATGTTCTACCTTTTTAACCTTTTGTTATGCACTTATGCTAGCAACTTGTGCTAATGTGAAGAAAACATTTTAAAAGAAAATATTTGGTTTTCTATATATACATGGTCACATCATTAAATCAAAAAACTAAAAGATCTGTGTTGCCAACATGTGTCCTTACTCCTTAGCTAGGTATTTAATTGGATGTGCTTAAGATGCGGGTCAAGAATGACACAATGCATATCATACTACTTTTCATTTACATTTTACAAAATATCTCCATTACTACTACATAGGAATCTATTATAAGCTATTTTTTCTAGAAGCTTTGAAAATGTTGACAGGAAACAATATTGGATAGTAACTTATTCGAAAACATATACGGAACTTGACTTGGTATGTGGAACACAACATACAGGATTCTATTGTAAGCTACTAAGCTTCACTTCCATTACTCATACTTACATACTACAATCTCCATGCAAACTTACAATGAGGAACTCAATGTACGACCAGCTCGGGGATTGTATAAAAAGTATAGATACACTCTTCTTAGTATTTTGTGATTTTATTTTCATCTCGTTCCACCCACTGGTATGCATGTTGTCACCTACGAATTGATTGTGATACAGAACTATAGAAATGGATTCTATGATGCTTTTTCCACCTGACCCATTGTCTTACCTATATATTTTTGGTTTATCTACCAGTTTAGCGTTTGAATATATAACTGCTTTTCTGAGAAGTTACTATTGGATGATCTTTGCACAGGGTTATATCCACCGTGTTGAGGCTGAAGAAGTATATTTGAAGTTTGATCATGATGAAGAATTCCAC
Organism: Rhododendron griersonianum; assembly: GCA_018127125.1. Taxonomy (NCBI): domain Eukaryota; kingdom Viridiplantae; phylum Streptophyta; class Magnoliopsida; order Ericales; family Ericaceae; genus Rhododendron; species Rhododendron griersonianum. Next base: position 59,423,849 of record CM030791.1, read on the forward strand.
TCTCTTCATAATTCTCGGAACCTCTATAATGTGCAGTTCACATATAATCGGCTAATCATGAGGAAACTATATCAGGCCATCAAAGCAGCTGAACGTCTAGATAAAGAGCTTCTCTTCCCATCTGAGTCAACTAGAAAGAGGCAGATTAGATGCACTCGACTGTCACCTCTATCTTTGATTCTAAACGAGGAGCAGAAGCGGTCGATTGAGATGATTCTTGGGTGCAAAGGGGGCCCGCCTTATGTGATCTACGGCCCCCCTGGTACGGGAAAGACTGTTACACTAGTAGAAACAATACTTCAGCTCTATGCAAATCGGACGGATGCACGACTTCTTGTATGTGCACCTTCTAATAGTGCGGCAGACCATTTACTGGAGAAACTAGTTTCTGAAAAGAAGGTTTCATTTAGAAAGAATGATATACTCAGACTCAATGCCATTACTCGACCATTGGAGGAGTATCAGTGTGACGCTGACCTTCAGTTTTGTTTCTTAGAAAACTCGAGCTTCAGCTGTCCTCCGCTCAGTAAGCTAATGCACTACAGAATCATCATATCGACCTATATGAGTGCGTCTCAACTTTACGCGGAAGGAATCAGGCGGAATCACTTCTCTCATATTTTCTTAGACGAGGCTGGCCAGGCTTCAGAGCCGGAAACTCTGATTCCTCTGTCCCACCTTTGCCGAAGGGAGACGGTGGTAGTTCTCGCAGGTGATCCAATGCAACTAGGTCCAGTGATTCACTCTAGATGTGCTGAAAGCTTTGGGTTGGGAAAATCGTACCTTGTTAGGCTGTTTGAGTGTGAGTTTTACAACACGGGAAATGAGAATTATGTCACGAAACTGGTTCGGAATTACAGGTGTCACCCAGAGATTCTTCATCTCCCTTCGGAATTGTTTTATAATGGGGAACTAATAGCATCCAAAGAAGATACTGGTGAGTCTGTGGCTTGGGTTGACCTTCTTCCTAACAGGGATTTTCCTGTTCTTTTTGTTGGCATCCAAGGCCGTGACGAGCGGGAAGGAAGTAATCCGTCGTGGTTTAACAGATACGAAATAAGTATGGTCGTTGAGTATATTGGGAAACTAACAGAAGGAAAGGAGGGGTTGAATGGGGAGGATATTGGTGTCATAGCACCTTATCGGCAACAAGTCCTTAAGTTGAAAAACACCCTCGACAGTTTGGGTTTCTCTGGCATCAAGGTTGGTAGTGTTGAGCAATTCCAAGGACAAGAAAGGGAGGTTATCATCATATCTACTGTTCGATCAACGGTCAAACACAATGAGTTTGACAAAATTCACTGCTTGGGATTTTTGAGCAATCCCAAAAGGTTCAATGTTGCCATTACCCGCGCCAGGTCTTTGCTGATTGTCATTGGGAACCCTCACATCATTGGCAAGGTAATTTTCTATTCACATCATTATGATTTGAGGGACCTATACATGATCTTGGGTTCTGCGATAGGATATTACGATATGTGTTAAAAGTTAGGTATGGATACGGGACACCTCCTGACACTTATTTTTATTGAATGCTTTACAATATTGTATGGATAGTAGTACGTCGTAGACTTGAAATCGATTGACATTGAGGATGAATTTGGGATTTTTATTTCCCATCCATGTCATTTCCAGCCAATATGGGCTTGTTTTTCTTCATATGTTGTGAAATCAGAGAAAGCCAGGTGTCTAAATTGGGTACGGGTGTTGAACTCCTAACTTAGCCCTAGCCCTAGCCCTTTACTTAAGCGTTGAGTGCTCAATATGGGGACTTACATACGTGTAGAAGGGTGTTGGTAAACATATGCTGAGACCAAGTATTTAGTAGTTTATGGTGCTGATATTGAGTTGCTGCTTGTGGCAGGATCCACACTGGAATTTGCTCTTATGGCGTTGTGTGGACAATGGCTCCTATCAGGGTTGTCCTCTCCCTGAAAAGCAAAATTCTCTCCAGGATTATCCCACAGAAGAGAGCTATTCAGGGAATGAAGACGAGTACCCCCAGCTCACCGAGGAGTTCAAAGAGTGCCATTTGGGAAACGAAGAGGAGTACCCTCTGGTCCCTGATGAAGTAGAACCGGATGTAAACAAACCTTGTTTTGATGAATCCGAGTGGTCAGATGGTTGGAAGTAAAAGCTTTAAGATCTTTTTCATGAGACACAAAAGGAAGAAGAAGAACATATCTTCTTCTACCTCTTGTTGTATGAAAGCAATTGCTCTGGAGTGCGAGTTTGTCAGTTTGAGGAAAGAACTTAATGATGTTTTCTTTTGGTTCTGGGAGCCATAGTGATAAAGTTTTAAGTTGTGGAAGATATTCATCTATGCTTTCTCCTTTAGGGTCTGCATACACGTTTTTTTGTTTAACCGGAGGAACACACTTACGCTTAGAAAGTATATAACGGGGAAGAAGGAATGGTTTCTTTATCCCAACTATTATTTCTCTATTGAACTGTTGATACTCAGAAAAAGACAGTTGTGCACATACATTTGCTGCTAGTCTAAAAGTGAGCGTTTTATTTAAGTTCCATCTTCATATGGAGATTTCCTCCACAAAGACGAAAGGACAAATGTGCATGTACGTTTATTGTGATGATCAGCAATGGGTAGTGCGGCAGCAAATGTTGGTGAAGATGGGAACCAGAAAAACAAATGTTCCAAGGGGAGACCAGCAGCCGCGGTTGTTTAGCTGTTTTGATGCAGATGAAAGTGCGGGCGTTGTGGTTGAAGGGCTTGGTGTTGCATCTGAAACACCATCAGAATCTGGCATGCCATCAGAATCTGGCATTAAGCTGCTCTTCACAGGAGGTGAAGAACTATCAGGACCTGCAAAACAGTAGCAAAGAATGTCTTGTCTAATTATACTATCATGCCTACGCAGCCGATGAAACTCAATACAGCTTTTGAACTGCGGTTACCATTTCCATCACCATTTCTTTTGAGCTAGTCGAGCACGAATAATTGACAAACTAGTGTTTACTTGGATGTTTATCAGACTAGTTGTGATCTATTGTAAAGGAAGACAAAAAATTAAGGGTACCAGAATCATGTGTCCTTGGATTCTCTGGACCTGGTCGATAAATGAAAACTTATAAATATTTACAAGAGTACAAAGATTAGAAACAAAAAATCTTATGCAGAATAAAAAGGATTTTTGCAAATACCTATGGCGTGCAGAGGAGGCAGTGTTGACAACCCTGGTGAAACAAAGTGGAAAATAAACCAACTCATTAAACTTTCATGTAAATACAAGCATTCTATTGCTATGTCAAAGTTTTATTTCCGGCTTGATAACCGTATAAGGAAGAAAAAAAAAAATTGTGCTGAACGTGAAAATGCGAAAATTGCAAGAAATTGACAAACCAAGTAACACGTGTCATTTCACATTTTAATCTAAAATGAGAAAAACCAGGTTCCAATGAGCGATTAGGCTTTTCAAATGACTGTGAAAGGAAATAGGCTGTTTGTTAGTCTCATATTCGTTACTCAGGACTAATCTCAACATACAAAAATTCTTGAATTCAGATTCCTTATTTGGTTCATTGCAACATTCAGAAGTCCTAAATTAGCCAGAATCATTGATCATGCGAAATTCCTAAATCAGTTTGTATATACACAAGTAACACAACTATGAGACAAACGACTGGAGTGAACCGGCCGATACATGCACATGCAATTTTTCATGATTTCATCTCACCGATATATCAGGCCTAAGTCCTAACAGTATTGAAAGTTACGACTGATATTTAAAATGTTGAATTTACGAAGATCGACGAAATAAAATTAATGATTCAAATTGCTAGCGGTTGAGTGGCCACATTAGCTGGCTCGATATTTATTAATTTTTCTAGAACGATTTCAGCAGTGCAAAACAATCGGAAATGACATCCAAATGACACCAAATTCAGGAAACTAGTTGGGCTAAGATTAATCGAAGTGCGCGTAAATTGACCCGGACACCTGAATTATCAAAAGTAATTGTCTCGTCATGACAAGTAATGCTAACGATTGCGGTGTAACGGCATCTGGAGTATCAAACCTTAGGTAACAGAAAACGGCCGATACTAATGCAATTTTTCATCTCAATGATATATGAGGTGAGGATAAAAAAAGAAAAAAAGATATATCAGGTTTAAAATACGAAGATCTACGAAATACAGTACTCCCTCCGTCCCTTTTTAAATGTCCTGCTTCGTAACTCCAACTTATTAAAAAGACATCATCATTATACCTTTCACATCAACTATTTCCTCCACTTTCCCTACTTACCCATCATCATTACACTTTTACTCACTAACTTTTCAAAATGGAATCTACTTTTAAGGATAAAATAGACAATTCACCAACTTTTACCCACTAACTTTACAAAATGAACACTTATTAAGGGACAGCCCAAAATAGAATACTGGACTGTAATAAAGGGACGGAGAGAGTAAAATTTAATAATTCACATTGCTAGCGGTTGAGTAGCTACTAATATCTGGCTCGATATTTATTTTTCTAAAATGATTTCAGCAGCCCAAATCAACCGGAAATGAAATCCAAATGACACGAAAGTCAGGAAAACTAAAAATCAACCAAGCTAATTCAGTCTACGATCGAACCTGAACAGAGAGACAGGAGAGATCCGTTGGCATTGGATCCGGCGTTGGCGAGAGGACAGAGAGAGGAGAGAGAGAACAGTCTCGTCGAGTTGAGAGGGAAGCCGAAGAACGTGTTCCGGCGCACGAGGTAGCAGAGGCAGCTGGCGGCGCCGGCGTCGAAGGCCGAGGAGAAGACGCTGCAGCAGTCGGAGGAAGGGGAGGAGGAGATGTTGTTCGGGGAAGAGGCGACGAAGGGGAGGCACGGGGAGAAGGCGACGAGCTCGGCGGAGCAGCCGGTGGGTCCGGCGGCGGTAGGGGGCTGAGAGGGGGAGGGGGAGGCGGTTAGGGTGGAGGTGAGGAGGAGGAGGAGTGAGAGGAGAGAGAGAGGGAGGTGGAGTGGAGAGGTGGAGGCCATAGTTTGGGAGAGAGAGAGAGAGAGAGAGAGAGAGAGAGAGAGAGAGAGAGATGGTTATTTCTGTTACGGAGACGAGTGTGGATCGAGTATACGGAGTATATACATATGCATGCGCAACGAAGTGGCGGGAAAGAGCATCTGTTCTTCGCAAAATAGGCTTGGGTTTGGTTTTATTTACGAGAATGGCAAGATTCGGGTAACTTCTTCTCTCCTCCAGTCTTTTTGGCCTTTTGGGTTGATCGTTTATTAATAATTACTCCTATTAAATAAATGATCAGATAATACTTTGTCTTAAGATAAATGAGTTTCTATTAGGGGAACTTAAATAGGGATCCTATTCTACAGGAAACTTAAGTTCTAATCTTTACAGGTTTGAAAACTTATGTTTTCATCTTGAAATTTAAATAATACCCATTTTGCCCTTAATAATTTTTTACATTTTAATAGAGCCGCTGCGCGGACCTAATTAAATAAGGAATATTGACTTTGTTAATTTGGTCCGCGCAACGGCAATCATGACAAAGTCATCCAGAATCACGACAAAATCATCCGGGATGTAGAACTAACTTAAAAAGTTAGATTAAGGTCCTAAAATTCCTCACTATATAGGTGAAGAAATTCGGGATGTAGAACTAACTTAAAAAGTTACTTTAAGGTCCTCAAATTCTTCCCTATATAGGTGAAGAAATTAGGGATGTAGAACTAACTTAAAAAGTTAGATTAAGGTCCTAAAATTTCTGACTATATAGGTGAAGAAATTCGGGATGTAGAACTAATTTAAAAAATTAGTTTAAGGTCCTAAAATTCTTCCCTATGTAGGTGAAGAAATTCGGGATGTAGAACTAACTTAAAAAGTTAGTTTAAGATCCTAAAATTCCAGACTGTATAGGTAAAGAAATTTGGGATGTAAAACTAACTTTAAAAATTAGTTTAAGGTCCTAAAATTCTTCACTATATAGGTGAAGAAATTCGGGATGTAGAACTAACTTAAAAAGTTAGTTTAAGATCCTAAAATTTCTTACTCCCTCCGTCCCTAAAAGTTTGGCACTTTGGTGCTTTTTGTTGTCCCATAAAATTTGGCTTCTTTGAAAAGTCAAAAGCAAAATTTGGTGGATGCCCCATTTTACCCTTTCTTTTTGCAATCAATTCAAATTCAAAAAAAAAAAAAAATGAAGTACACTTCTGTTTTAGTCCGGGAAAGGGGGTGTGTCAGGGGGGGGGGGGGGGGTGGGTGTGTGTCAGGGGGTCCGGGGGAGGGGGTGGTGTGTCAGGAGGGGGGGGGAAAGCTGATAACATTCCAAATTTCAAATTCCCACATACACAGGGGTATTTTTGGAAGCTTTGCATTTCCATTGTACTTCAAATTTCAGAAGTTAAAAGTTGGAATTCCCAAAAATGCCAAACATTTAGGGACGGAGGGAGTACTATTTAGGTGAAGAAATTCGGGATGTAAAACTAGAAATTCGGGATGTAGAACTAACTTAAAAAATTTGTTTAAGGTTGTCATGATTTCGGATGACTTTGTCATAATTCCTGTATTTTTCATGATTTTGTCATGATTTATGTATTTGTCATGATTAAGGGTGTTTTAGGTATTATTTAAATTTCAGGATGTCGACTTAAGTTTTCAAACCTAGTAGGATGAGAACCTAAATAAGTTGGGCAAATAGGATGGCTAATTAATTTTCTTCTCTTTCTATTATGGCCTATTTTTGCTAAATAAATCTCAAGGATTATTATTTGTCTTTATTCATTTTTTTCGCATTTATTAAAGTTGCATTAATATTTTGTGGATTATTAGTTCAACTCGATGGGAGGAATCTAAAACGTGAAAAAAATTAATTTTATTTTTATTTTTTTTTGAATAAAGCTAAAATTAATCCAAAACAGACTGATTTTTGAATTATTTTTGTCCTACCAATATGGATCTTGTTTGATAGATTTCATTGAAATCTTTTAAATGGTGCAAAAAAAATTGAAAAATTATTTTTCATTTTCTTTATATTTGAGCTTGAAATTATCTTCTTTTTGAAAGAAAAAATTTAAAAAGAAAGCGAAACGGCTCTAGTGTGCCTACACTGCCAGAACTACATATAAGGGTGGGGTGCCCGGGCACCTTTAACTATTACCCCTAGGTATATGTATATTTATTGCACTAATGTAGTATAACATTTTATTATACAAAAATGCTACTTACACAACAATTCAAACACAACAACTTACACAATCTCTCACATACATGTGGGCTCCACACACACTACTATGTGTGGGCCCCACATGTATGTAAGAGATTGTGTAAGTTGTGTTTGGATTATTGTGTAAGTAGCATTGTCCTTTATTATATTGGTACCCCGCAAAGGCTCAAACCCCATATATGCACATTCTTGATTAAACTTTCAATTTTTGGCACTCCCTATTTGAAACTCTTGGTTCCATCACTGTACTGTGTCTAACTTGTTTTCTCCAAGAAATTTTTATGATTTTCTGTGCATATTCTCCTCTTAAAACAAATGAGTTATTCAGTGTGTCAATCTTCTTTTCGCAAGATAAATACTGTTACAAAATTATATTAAGAGCATACCAATCAACTGGAGTTTCGCATAAAAAATCATGGGAAATGATTTTGCCACACCCTTTTTTGTTAATGCCACACCCTGCAAGTGTATTTTTGCACCAAAAAATACACTTGCAGGGTGTGGCATTAACAAATAAAGGTGTGGCAAAATCACTAGCCAAAATCATTCTGAGAGGATCCGATCAAGTATCAACTTAGAGTTATCACGTGATTGAATTTCTCAACGAGCTCTGCAAAAAATATATACTACTCCGATCGTTAATATGGGGGCTGAAATGGGCCAAAAGGCCAAACTGGAAAGGGTAGAGTTGGATAATTTAGAGTTCTAAGAAACGAACAAGAGATTCCGGTTGGTTTTCTCCACCACTTTCCAAAAATCTAATGTTGTTTTTAGTAGTTGAGATTGTTTTCTAGGTTAACCAACTGGTCACAAATGATATTTTTAGAAAATGATTTTCAAAACCAGATTCGTATTTTTGAGACAACCAATAAGTCCATTATTATAGGGTAAAAACAAAGTAAGAAAAACTCATTTACACCCAGGTGAGGAGAGTCTTGACCAACTGAGCTAACCCCGGTTGATTTCACATGATATTTATTTATTTCCAATCGATAACAAGCATTTTAATTATCAATGCTGAAAAGCCAGCAAGCGATCGTAAGAGCATGTACACCAGAATAGCCAAACTAGGCATTTGAGCTATTTTAGCTACCAAAATGAGAGAAAGGCTCCCACACCAGCCTCTGTTAATGCATCGGTATATTACCTCAGCCTTCTGACCTCGCTTCTTCTACCGAGGAACTGTTCAGTAGCAATCCAATATTCTATTAATTTATTCTCCCGCGCTTCAGCGATGATTTTCTCCCGCCTTCTCCGACCTTTTCTTACCCCTCTCTCTCTCTCTCTTTGTGGTAAGATTTCCGTTCTTCCTTGGAATTTCTTCTCTCGTTTTATGTCTGGTTTGCAACTCAGGTATGAAATCCGTAACATTTATTGTATGTTTTTTTTTTGTATGTGTTTGGTAGAGAAATTAGTGTACAATGAATCCATGATCATAGTTGGGGCTTAGAATCTAGTACGAAACAACATGAAAATCTGTATTCAGATCACTAAGAGAAAACATGAAACCCTAAATAAACCAAACCGTTCCAACTAAGAGATTGACATAGATGAGTGTGAGAGACGCAATTCTTTAATTTTTGTGCATAATACCTGCTACTTTTTTTCCTTGGATAAGATTGGAGCTTTTGTTGGGAGTCATGTTGATGAACAAAATTGTTGAAGAAAACTGCTCACTAACTGTTCGATAAATTTACTGAGTGAGTTTTAAGGGGCGCGAGTTTTAAGCATGGGGTTGGGAGTTCGATTCTTGGCCTCTTCACTTTTTAGTTAGCAGTTCGTAACTCTGATTGATCCTAACCAGGGACTTGCATCTCTTAGTTCTCTGTTCCTAGTGATTGGCAGGCCTCTCCGCTTGAGAGTCAGTCTCCCTTTATGTTCATCAGTATGAGTATCGGGCAACGTGGATCAGTTCCGATTCACTTTCTTCCGGTGTACCTTTGATCCGTTGAGTGAGAGCCCTTCCACACGGGACTCCCAGATCACTATGGCCAACTTTTGTCTCTGTTCGACCAGTCGGTCTCCCAGTCAGGCAGGCTTATACCATTACGCTCACGAGCAGAATCAACGCTTGAGCCTACCTTCGCACGCTTGAGCCTACCTTCATTAGCAGAATCAAGGTTTTGAACTGATCGTGACTTGAACTCACGACCAGAGGTAATAGAGGAATGGCATAACCACAAGTTTTGTTGCCTAAATGAATCGTAAATGATTGTGATTTATTGAAGGGATCGTTCATGTGTATAGTCTTTGTTGCCTAAATGAATCATAAATGGTTGAATTACGTGATTCAAGTGTTCGGTTGAATGGCTTTCATCTGTTTAATTGGTTGCCTAAATGAATTTTGGTGATTCATGCGCTTAGGCAGGCTACTAGAAATATAATCCTAGCAAATCTAAACATCTCTTTCCACTCCGATTGTAGGGATGGATCCACGAACTAATGGGTACTTCACCAATCTTATTCAATCCGGTTCGAATGAAGAACAATGTATGATGGAGTCACAATGTTTTCATCCAAATGCCCAAGTCGCCACCCAGGAAACTCAATTTACCGCTGCAATGGAGTCAATTTCCAGGAAAGCACAACGCGGTGGCAATTTCACCGTAGAAGAGGACAAACTCCTCGTGTCAGCGTGGCTTAATATAAGCATGGATGCAGTTCAAGGTAATGACCAGAAAAAAACTACTTTCTGGCAACGAGTGAAGGAATTCATTCAAGAGAACGAACCATATGAGACCAACCGTACCTTGGTCTCTTTAATGAATCGGTGGTCAACTATTCAACTTTGCACGAATAAGTTTTGCAGCTGCTATGGGAAAATTGAAGCACTCAATCAAAGTGGCATAAACGAGGAACAAAAGGTACTGGTTATATTTCTTTGTTTACTTTTCATTTATCATTTGCTTTGTAACATATCAAGTAGCATTGATTGAAGTATTTTCAGTTACAAAATGCCAAAAAAATGTACAAGGAACTCAACGAGCAACAACAAGAATTCAAGTTCGATCACTGTTGGGTTTTATTGAAGAACCAACCAAAATGGTTCTTGGAGTGTGAGAAGAAAAAAGAAGTGAAAAAACCAAGAAAAGGGCTACCACCTTGTCCTTCTACTCCAGATACGATCAATCTAGGCGACGACAATGTTGCAGCAGATAATTTTGTGGACTTAGAGCGACCAACAGGCCAAAAAGCAGCAAAGGCACGGGTGGTGAAACGAAAGAACGGAGAGAATGTAGGTTCGACTGAAATTTCTGGGGTATTGGATAAGATAAAAGAATGCAAAAGCAAGTTGACTGACAAGAAATTGGAGATGCTTGGGAAAACATATGATCAGGAGCAAGAGAAAATTCGTATAAAAAAAGAACTGCTTGACATGAAACAATTTGAAGCGGATGAGAGAGTAATGATGATGGATCTCAATTGCTTGTCAGAAGAGCAACAAGAATTCTATAGGCTTCGGAGGTTGGAAATCCTTGGAAAAAGAAGAAGGGTTCAGTAATCTGTGGAATGTGGAACCCAAAACTTATTTTGAACTCTGCAAATGTGAAGTTAGCACTCACTTTTTGATATCTTCAAAGGCATAGCTATATCTCAGGTACTTGTTTTGATGCTTTAAAAACTATAGTAGGAGTTCTATTTTGTGAACTGTCTAAAGGAAGCCTTGAATGGCAAGCTGTGAGGCTTATCCATTTTGTGGTTTGTATGTATCCACCATACAAGTGAAAGAACCTACTTTTTGGCATATCGTTAGGAGCTGCATTATCATCACAAGCTATGGTTCATCATTGTATTTGTGAGCTGTTATGAGGAGGACTCATCTTCTTGCATCTCTGTGCTTGTATGGTGGTCTGCTCTGTTATGGCATGTTTTATTGTGAAGATTGCTGGACTGTTTTTGGTTGGGTTCAGTTCAACAGTTGAGCTGGTCTGCTGCTACTGCTACTATTTTGCTAGGTCTGCTGCTGTTCTGCTCTGTTATGGCAGCTGATGTTTGTGATACTCCAATTGGATGCCGTCCAGATTAGGCTAAACCAAGTTCTGCTGGCTGGAACTCCTCATGGCTCTATGTTATTTTCTGTAAATCTATTGTCTTATGTTGTCGTTTGTTTTCCCTCCTTCTTGGTAGATGGATGGAAAACAGCGTATCTCATTTACCTTATGTAGCCATTTGGCATAAGCAAATTTCGTATCCCGACCAACAGGTTTTATGTGAGTCTTGTTGTACGAATCGTTAAGACAGTTTCTTGCAAGGTTGGCCCTTACGCACCAGAGTATTTTGCATCTTCATACACACTAATAAGATTCCAAATTGCCGAACTAGATTTCAGAATTTCAGTATTAAAATTGCGTAGTACATAAATAAAATTACATAGCCATTACAATAATGCTAAAAAACGAGAATTCAAACTACAAGTTCCTATGCGGATCAAAAAAAAAAACTACAAGTTCCTATGATTGGCTATACATTTGCCACTGGTGCTCAATTAAATCCGCTTGGAGTTGAGAATGAGATGCCCTGTCTCTTATGCGGTGATGTTGCCGGATTAACTCCATGAGTTCAGTGGTTCTATCGTGCGATACTTCCACAAGAGGAGTATGGTCTAATGGATCAAAGTCAAGATTAGCTACTCCATTATGATCTCGCTCATCCTCAACGATCATGTTGTGCATTATTATGCAAGCTCTCATAATGTATTTAAGTGTTTTACGATGCCAAAACTGTCCTGGTCCTCGCACAATTGCAAATCGTGCTTGAAGCACTCCAAATGCTCGTTCTACGTCCTTTCTTGCGGATTCTTGGAGTTGAGCAAAAAGTTTTTTCTTATTTCCTTGTGGAGATGGAATTGTTTTCACAAACGTCGCCCATTGTGGATATATACCATCAGTCAAATAGTATCCCATATCATATTCGTTACCATTAATGTTGAAATTGATTGGAGGAGCACGTCCCTGAGAAAGCTCAGTAAACAATGGAGACCTTTCAAGCACATTGATATCATTATTAGCCCCAGGCACCCCGAAAAAAGCATGCCATATCCAGAGATCATATGATGCCACAGCCTCTAAAATTATTGTTGGTTCACGAACATGACCGGTATACATACCTTTCCATGCAGCCGGACAATTCTTCCATTTCCAATGCATACAATCAAGGCTCCCCACCATCCCTGGAAATCCACGGCTTTCATTAACCGCTAGCAATCTAGCAATGTCGGCGGCATTTGGTGACCTTAAATACTCTTCAGAGAAAACTTCATTTACTGCTTTAACAAAAAATTTTAGGCTTTTGATTGCAGTGCTTGCTCCGATCCTCACATATTCATCCACAGAATCAGCCGGAGCGCCGTAGGCTAGCATCCTGAGTACGCCGGTAATTTTTTGAAGAGATGACAAGCCAAGCTTTCCGGCACAATTTCTTTTCTGGGCGAAGTATGAGTCATGCTCTACTACCGCATCATGAATGCGAAGAAAAGGAGAACGACTCATCCGAAACCTCCTTCGAAAAAAGTGGGGAGGAAATACGGGCAATTCTGCAAAATAGTCATCAAAGAGTCTTTTTTGGCCGCCAAGAGTATCACGATTGATAACAGTGCGACGTTGGCTTAAGCTTGAACTCCCCTCTCCATTCTCTTCTTGATACCTCGCAATTGCTTCTAATAACTCCAACTCATTGTCAGAGTCGGAAAAATCCGAGTCGTTCATTATGAGATCATGTAAGCGATTGGGCGCCATGGATAGATGATGAAGGAGCGAATAAATGTATTGAACAAGGAAGTAAATTATTTTCTCAAAGAAGGAAGGAGAGCAAAGGTTGAATGATGGTTAATAAGAAGACAAGGACCCGTTTTGTAGGTGGAAAATCTTACCGTTTGAAGCTTGAAAGAATCATCCCTGGTGTAAATGAAAGAAGTTGCAGCAGGTTACCGTTTTGCTGCAAATAGGACGGTTGGTGGCAAGAAAGGAGGAAAGTAAGAAAAAGGCAAAAGGACAAAAAGAAAATGAAAGAATACATATTTTAATGAGTCATAGGTAAAATAGAGATGGTTTGTGTAGTTCTGACACAAAATTTGCTTAGGTAAAATAGAATTATGGGTTGTTGGGTAGCTAAATTACCTAGTCCTTGGTGTACTTGCTCTAAGAGTTTTCCCTTATTATCCGGTCAGGATAGTGATTCCTCCGGGTAGTAAGTGAATCCAATTGAAGGGTGTGTTTAGCCGCCACATGGGCCATACAGACATTGCAATATAGCAAAAGTGAGAAATTGAAAGCGAAATTATAAATTGGTTAACATCAACTCGCTCATGTACATAGAAAATAATTTTGGAACTTGTAGAGCGATAGGTTCCACCCCTAAGGCCATCCACAGTGGTATAATCAAAAAAGGATAACCAAAAGTTGACACATCAGCTTTTGATTATTCACTTATTTTTTGAGGGGAAGAAAGAGAAATAGTTTGTGGGTGAAGTGAAAAAAATATAGAGTAGGTGAAGAAGAAAAGAAAAAAATACTACCAATTGAAACACGCGTGTATACAAATTTGGAACTAGTTAACTTATGTGATGTGGAGTCCACAAATTTTGATTATTGAAAAATGTTGCTAGTTTTAGTTATCCAAAGCCCAAAATTTGATTATTTCCACACCTAAGTCACACAATTCGCTGCAATCCAAGAATGTCGGTATCTCATATTGCTTCTTTTTTGGTTGGTTGGTTGGTTGGTTGTGTGTATATTCCCGATCGGTGCAGACACCGTCGGTGGCCATAGACGGGTTCATCTCTTCGCATTGGAAGTGGACGTTGACTTTGGTGTGCGGTGATTTACTAGCTACTACACAAGTAGAGATTTTGAGGTGGAATTGGATTTTGAACAAAACAAAGGAATCAAGTATATTTCACAAGGACAACAATACTATTACAGAAGCTTATTCAAACAAAATCAATGATCAACATCTCTCAAGTCTCTAAACAAGCCCAAACAATCCACACACCCCACAAAAGAATACATCCCCAAAGGCCAAATGACAAAATACAGAACTACGGAAAATGAGAGGAACAAATGGGTGGGCAATCTAGTTGTAGTAGCACTTTAGAACAAAAGCTCCGAACAGAGTGAAAAGCAGAGACGGTGAAACAGCGGCGGCGGGAGGATGCGCGGCCGACGTGGTCACGACCGGCCGGCTCCCTGAGTTTGCGGTTGGCGCTTGGGACGACACGGTGTTGGTAGACGGCGGAGTGAGCTCGGGGGTTGTCTCGGCTTCCGGTGCCAAACCAGGTGACTCTGATGTTGGGAGGGTATTAGAAGCTGCTAAGACAAAATTAAACAATTGGTATAGAGAAATTTCACAATGTTTTGAGATAAGAAAAATCGAAAATGCATGATTAATTTGGTGGAGAGCGAATGTTACCTTGAGGAGAGAGAGGAGAAGGAGCTTCAGGAGAGAGAGACGGGCTAAAAGCAACAGGGCCTGTCAAGGTAAAATAGGTTTAGTTTTTGCGAGTAACAGCACTAGAAGAGTCTTTACACTTTTCGAAGCTCTCTCAATGCATTGCTTTTTCTGTTGTGGTGTTTTCATGTTTATGGTTAATTGAAACTTTTTTCGCCATTCGAAAAATCGAGGGAGGTCAAGATAATATCAGAACACCTATAAGAGAACCTTGTAGTTTTTTTTTTTTTTTGCCGATAAAAAAAAAAATCTTCAAGTTTTTAGAAATCTTAAGGAATGGTAATGCGGGCCCCAACCCTTAATTACAAATCACATGATATAAAAAGTGAATTCATATGGTACCTGGAGCTGAAACAGGTGCACCAGCGGCTGCAGTTGAAAATTCAAAAGGTTATTCCACAATGATCAACCTAATTTCGTTAATTAGAAAAAAAGGAATTAAAACAGAAAAAGCAGGCAAAAGAGTTTGCGAAATATTCACCTTTGCACTGGAGAGGCACGCCGGGCATGTTACAAGCGCGCGGTAGCGAAATGGCAAGGGTCCGGTTAATGGGTACTTGGAATGGGCTTCCGGTCGCGATTTGGCACATACATTCGGTGCCATTGCTCGAGATGGTCTGGAGGGCACTGCAACAGGCGGGAGTTGGTGGCGCACCGGCAGCGCTGCTGTTAGTAACAAAGGCCATGCAAGGAGCGAAACTCGTAATCATGGAAGGAGAGCAAGGGGAGTTAATCTGGGCATAAGTTGGCATAACCAAAGCCAATGAAGCAATTGCCAGAAGCTGAAATAACTGGAGAAAATGTGCGGATGCCGCCATTTTTCCGTGTGGAGTTTTGAGGCGATGGGATTTTCTTTTTAAAAGAAAAAATGGAGAGAAATGTTTGAGGGAATTGATAGTTTGGTGTTTTGAAAGAGAAGAGAATGGAGGAATTTATAGAAGGGGAGTTTTGGGGTGAGGGGGAATTGAAGGGAAGAACACTTGGGCTTGGGATTGGTTAAGGGGGTCAACAACCTTAACCAACTTTGTGAATAATAGGGAGTTTAGGTGAGTTTGGCTTGTTGGCAGACACAAAATGGTCCACTTTTTGACTCTGGTTTCTATCTCATCAGTCGGCCCTTGTTGCCACCTAGCGCTTTTTTTTTTTTTTTTCCATAACCAGATTTTCAGGTCACCTTGCGTGCATCTTGATTAATTCTGGAGTTTTGAAGTTAACGACAGACAAAGCCTCCGGGCCCCAAAGTTTGGATTAACGATAAGGCAAAGCCTCCGGTGGCCTCAAGGTTTGAAATGTTTGATCTCGTGGGATTCGAACATGCGACCTTGTACAGGCAAAACACTTATTTACTTTCTCGTGCCCACTTGACCAAACTCCTTGGGATTTCTGGCTTTCTGCCACCTGGCTTTGGTCACTCGAGGATTAGTTAGTCTAATGGTGCAACTTCTTTAATAACCAAAAGCTGAGTACTAATTAAGGGCATGTGACTCCTATTTACAATAGAATCAAAGAGAGGTAGTAGGTACATCCAGCCCTTATTGTTTGTGAAACGAATAGCAAGTCTAGGGGCTTGCTATTTGCCGCCACTTATTTCCTAAACGTAGCCTGTATATACTATGGTACACACCTGTTTATAATATGGTACACAGGCTACGTTCAGGAAATAAGTGGCTGCAAATAGCAAGCCCCCAAGTCTAATGATGCGCTAGCTGCGACCTCTTTAGGGAACTCAAAACGACGTCGTACTAGGTGCATAAGAGTCAGCTCGTTTATATTAGAATCCGAGCTAGGAGACCGGACGCAATCGGTACTTTGCGGAGGTTTTTTGTGCGAAAAGTCTACAGTTCCCGACCAAGGGATCCCGATCGGAATCCCAACGCCTCGCCGGGCTCACTCCGGCCACCGGACGGCCGATCCGAGCCGTCCAAAAATTCTTAAAAAAAAAACCGAGTGGGCTTACGCGAGAATCAACGGTATCCGATGTGTGTAGGTGCTCAGATCGAGCACTTTATGTTTTTGTATATGCTCGATCCGAGCACCTACACACATCGGATACCGTTGATTGATTCTCGCGTAGGCCCATTCGGTTTTTTTTTTATAGAATTTTTGGACGGCTCGAATCGGCCGTCCGGTGGCTGGAGTGAGCCCGATACGGCGTCGGGATCCTTTCCCGTCGGGAACCGTAGCCCCACTGTTTTTTGTGAAGTGATTAGTCTAATGGTGCAACCTCGTTACAAATTTAAAAGACATCTCCTACTTAGTACATTGCAGTCCGAGAAAGGTAATAGTACGCCGATCAGTTTTTCTATGAAATGATTAGCAAATCTAACGGGGCAACTTCTTTGACTACTAGAAAGACATCATATTCAGTGCACAAGACTCTCGTTTACATTAGACCTGGGTAACAGGTTGTGTCGTGTAGGGTCGTGTTCGTGTCGTGTCAGTCGGGTTCGTGTCACAAACCACCCAACCCGAATCCGACCCATTTAGAATTCGTGTTTCTCGAGTCGTGTCATTTTCGTGTTTCGTGTCAGAAATGCTAAACCCTAACCCGTTAACTTCGTGTCCGGTTCGTGTCGTGTTATCGTGTCTGTTGCCCAACTCTATATAGAATTACAGATATACCATATATTATATATATATATATTCGTGTTAATGGGTGATACAGATTAATAACCGTATTAGTCGTGTCAATTTTGTGTCTCGCGTGTTTAACCCGACCCCGACCCATTTAGAATTCGTGTTCTCGAGTCGTGTCATTTTCGTGTTTCGTGTTAGAAATGTTCAACCTTAATCCGCTAACTTCGTGTCCGGTTCGTGTCGTGTTATCGTGTTTCGTGTCCGTTGCCCAGCTCTAGTTTACAACAACTGATACGTTTCAGTTTTTCCTTTCTTTCTTTCTTTCTTTTTTTTTTTTTTGTAGAGGCGTTGATTCTCGTAATTTGAATTAACGTAACTAAAAGACTCTTGAACTCTTCATTATTCCGCAAGATGATTGAGTCCATGATGTAACAATTGATTGCTGAGACATTATATTCCTTCTGCCAAGTCAAAAACAACTTCCAATCACTTCAATAACAATTGAACCACACAGTGGCCCAAGAACTTACTTAAATTGAAGTTAGGTTATCTACCTTTTTTTAAAAATGATATCTATGCCCCTCTCTCTCTCTCTCTCTCTCTCTCTCTCTCTCTCTCTCTCACTCAGAATCCATTTAAGAAACATCGCCGCATACAACTCACAAGTACACCAATATTTTACTTTTCATTAGCAACAAGCAGGTTTAAAAAAAGAAGAAGAAGATCTGATCAACATAATTCATCTTCCACTAGTCCTACCAGTCCTAATTTATCTGACCTCATAAGACCTATGTCGTTAACCAAATACCCTTCCCATTAAAGGAAAGGTAGGTCACCCATAAAACTCAATTACTACGTACATATCCTACCACATAGTATTTTTTTTGTGTGTCAATAACTCAGGGTATTCGGGCCAGCTAACGCGTATCTCGACAAAATCTCGAGGGCAGCTTTCATCGACTAATCTCCAAGGATCAATCGCACCGTCCTCTAGCAGGGACCTCATTGAAGTTAGAAAAACCCCGTATGAATTAGCTCCAGAATAGTTGATAGCACTTTGGGAAGTTTCGAAACTTATATTTGTGAGGGAGCAAAAGATTAAATCTTCGCTTTGACCACCCGGTGTCGTTTTGTCCAATCATATACTATAAATCCGCTTTATGTGGTTACCTCAACACAAACCTGAACTAAAAGCCCTTCTAATTTCTTACAGTTTTACATTCCAAAAAAAGAAACAAAGAATGGCTCCAAGTTTGACTACTATGGGTATTTTCATTGCCCTAGTAACCATGCTATGGACAGGAGCCAGGGCTCAATCAGGTTGCACCAGCGTGCTCCTCAGCCTGGCGCCGTGCCTGAACTATGTCACTGGAGCTTCCTCAAGCCCGTCTCCTTCATGCTGCTCGCAACTAGCTAACGTGGTTCAGTCGCAACCGCAGTGTCTGTGCGCTGCACTCAGTGGCGGTGGTTCATCACTTGGTATAAGTATTAACCAAACTCTTGCTCTTCAGTTGCCTAAGGCATGCAATGTGCAAACTCCACCAGTTAGTGAATGCAATGGTAAGAACTCAATTCACCAGTGCAGTCATATTTGATTGAATTATTATTATTATTTTTTGCTGACTTACAATTTGTATCCTTTTATAGTATTACTATGGTACTCGAAGAACTTCAATTTTCCAATTTAGTCCTTCGACTACCGGTATTTTCCAACAACCAACCTTTCCCCACTCTGATTAATGCCACTAGTGACAAGCTCAGGATTCAAAACATTAAGGTTGAGATTACTGACAATTTGTATCCGTTTACATAGAAAAGTTGAGATTACTCAAGAGTTAAGGGGTTGTCGCGGCCCCAAACTCACCCGTTTAGTCCGCCACCGATTGCCATATGGCGTGCCATTCCATCTGAGAGAACGTAATTACTGTCTAGCAACCACATTAACAAGAGAACTGCATAGGTTAAGGAACAAATTGGGCGAATTAATTTGACCAAAGTAGCACTAAAGTCTTTAGAGGTGTAGATAACTTATCCACAGAACTTAGTTTATGATGTAGCTTGGTAAGTACTGTCTCACATTTTTTGGTTGTTGTAGCTGCCAATGGACCTGCAACATCGCCAGTCGGTTCACCGGAAGGAACGCCGGAAGAATCTGCAAATGTAGCTCCTGCTTCTCCAAGCAGTTCCTCAGTTTCAGCTCCACCAACTAGTTCCTCAGTTTCAGGTATATTTGGTTGTCTATTTGAGTGTTCATAAATCAAGTTGTTATCCCATTATGTGCCTATAAAATGGAGAGAACAAAAAATTATGCTGTACTTCCACTGCCTTTTTTTTTGGTAATCTGGGAATCGATCCCACCAACCCCAATGCAACCATGGGTAGCGTTGCCGCACCATCACCAGAGCCTCCTCCTTCCACAGTTACTTTGCATAAGCTTTCGCTTGTGTGGAGGGTACGTTGTCCAAACGACTTTGCTATCCATCATCCATGGGACTCGAACTAAGCATCAGCAGAAAAGCAAGTAGCACCCAAGCCTGCAAGGAAAAAGCAAGGGTTAAGCTCTTCGTATATCGTCTTCCAAAGCCAGCATGAGTCAATGTAGTGCAGCAAAAAAAGAAAAGAAAAGCAAGGGTCAAGCTCTCGGTGCTGTCTTCCAAAGCCATTATTCATAGAGATTCTATTCGCACGCTGACCTACTTGATTTTTTCAAGGGCTCAATCTTTCTACCTCCATTCCTGTCAATCAAACTTTTTTTTGCTTCCGCATACACCCATCCGTTGATCTTATTCTTAGTTCGCATGAAACAACCCTTCCCTTCTGTAGAGAATAGAAGTGAAAGCCCCAGTTGACAACCGCGACAAAAAAATGACTGGGTGAAGAGCACTATTACAATCTACCTTCAAACACCATGTAGACACCAGACTCCTAGTAAATCCTAATGGTTTGAGTATTAGGAGTCTAGTGTCTGCAGGGCCCTTGAAAATCGGTTGTAATAGTGCTTCATTCGGTCTATAGTGTCCTTGAAGGTCAGATGCCAGGTATGCAGAGAGGCCGAGGAAGAAGAAGACACCTGATTGTGATCATGCATGAGCTTGATCAACTAAAACAGAGAGGAAGGAGAGATTGCCTTTTCGAAAACCTTTGTGCGAATAGGTGCCCCATGATATGAGATCCTTCACCAGGACATCACTACACTAGTATGTTAGAGGATTTGGGCCCAACAGAACAAGCTTAATTTTTCTTTTTATCAAAGTCTAGAGTGCATGCCACCCAAGGACGACATTTTTGTGCCCCAGGTTTCGCCCATAAACTCGCACACACCAATCATGCACACAAAACACAAGAAATTTTACGTGGTTTCCCAAACTGGGGTACATCCGCGGGAGAGGAGGAACTTCACTATACTTGAGAATGCTTGTTGATCAGTTGTTTAAACATGGAAATCCGAACAAGTATGTATGGCAACTACATTATCCTACTTGTTGATCAGTTGATTTTAAGCAATTCAAAGAGTAAACTCAAATATTTACACTTCATGCATGTATGACTGCTGGAGCAGGATCTAAAGCAACTCCATCGAATGCCACAAGCTCGGATGGAAGTACTGTAGAGATGCCTCTTATGTTCATCGCCGCCGTCTTGTTCATGGCTTCATATGCTTCAATCTCAAGCAGCTTCTGAGTCTTCTTTCAGAGATTCGATAAAATATACAAGTCAATATTGTGTGTAATGTAATGTACGAATGTGTGTTTGATAGAGTGTTTCTTTTACGTTCTTATTATATACACAGTTAGAGATGAAGGGGTGGAGGTACCTTTTGACTTGGTCTCCTAGCCTTGTTTTACTCTGAAATACTAGCAGTATAATATAGTTGAGAAAAACTTCTTTACACAGCAACCCGTAAATAAAGTTTACGGCACTCAATTGCACGAGTCTAAAAGTGTTTTGGGAGGTCCGGAATTTTTTTTTTGATCGGCAAAATTGAATTTTATTAAAAAAGAGGGAAAGAGTAAGGGGATCCAACAAAGAGTTGGACAAAACACGGGCACAGCCCGGAACACCCAAAGGTCTATAAGGGTCCAAAAAGATCAGTAATACAGCCCAACCCTAAACTCATATAAGAAACAAATACAGCTCAAAACACCCAAATTCGGTCCAAACCATGGACCGGCCCTCCCAAACCAAACCCTCAAACCCTAATTAACTTCAAAGCCCACCGCCGCCCAAACCACCGGAGCCCAACCTCGCCGTTAGGCCGAGCCGACCTCTCCCATATGTAGAGACCGGCGGTAGAGACTGGCCTACGGAAATGAACATCAAAGCAACCAGGGTTGAGAGGATCCCACCACCACCACAAGCCCCTGCACATACCCTAGAAACAACGATCTCAATCTGCAACAGTAGATCCGGAAGCGACGAACTACTGACCCCTCGCCCGACTGAGCGCTCGGAGTGGCCACTGATCGGACTTCGGCACACAAAGCGACCTGAGCAGAACAGCCATAGGAGCCACAACCACCGGAAACAGCCATCGCCGATCAACACCACAACTTTACCGATCAGATTTGAAAATAAGAGAGACCTGCAAAATAAACGTTAAAAAAACAGCCTAGGGAACATCCCCCAACACCGCCACACCACCACCCACCACCAGATCGCCACCACTGTCACCCCTGCACCTCTGAAAGCACATCGAACCACCCAACACCGCTAGGCTCCCAGAGGGACCAAGGACCCTCCGACCGGAGGCGGGCGCCAGGGCTGTCCATGGATCCGACCCGCCCGACCACCCGACCGAACCCGACCCGAAAATGAGACAATGGACGGATCTGATCAGCCATTCGGGTCGGATTCGGGTTGATTTGGTCGGATTTTGCATTTAGTCGGTCGGGTGTCGGATGCACCAAATAACTTTTCGGGTGGCCCGAACCCGACCGACAAAAAAAAGTAAAAAACCCAAATGCCCTTTCATTATCCAGACAACCACCCACCTCCCTCTGTGACTCTGTCCCTCACCAGTCACCAGTCACCTCACGCACAAACCCCTCTCTCTCTACCTCGATCCCACGGTTCCCACCTCTACACCCCCCTCTCTCTCTCTCTCTCTCTCTCTCTAATGGAGTCCTCTTACAGTTACAGGAGGAGGAAGACCAAACTCCCCCACGGCCCAACCACACCCTCCGCCTGCTTCTCCACTACTCCTCCGCTGGCTACACCGGCGGCTCCACCTCGTCCTCAACGACTCCTCGAAGTCGATGCGATCATACCCAGCCGTTGATTTCGAGCTCACCTCCAGCCCATGTTCACCTCGCTCGATTCCTCCTCCGCCTGCCGCCACCTCCATCACCGCCTCTGGGCCACTGTATTTTGGGAATAAAAATTTGATATTCAGGAAAAAGGTGTGTAGATCTATGATTGTGAATGGCTATTTTGTAATATTCTGATTCACTTTGTAATATTATGCTGTGAATCTTGATCTGTGATTGTTTCCTGATCTGTATTTTTATGGGTTCCTCGATCTCATTCCTGATTTTTGAATGAACTTCGAAGTTTTTTTTTTTCAGTCCAACGACCCGACCGAATCCGACAACTACAACCCGACAACATTTCGGTCGGAGCCCGACCAATGGTTCGGTCGGGTTCGGGTGGCACTTATTCAATCCGACAACAGTCGGGTCGGGTCCAACCCGACCCGAACCCGAAAAAAATCCGCCCGTGGCCAGCCCTAGCGGGCGCCACGCCCTCCCACACCAGGAAGGGCGGAGGAAACGAGGCCGAGAAGAAAAATAGAGGGACAAAGGGAGAAACGAATCTGAGGGAGGAGGGAAAGGTAGAGAGGGAAGAGGGAAGTGAGGAGGAAGAGGGCGGCCCGCCTCCCCCCTCCCTCGGCGGCGGCAGCGGAAAGGATAACCCTAAAGGGAGAGGGAGCGACTTTTCTTTCTAGAGAGAGAAAAAACTATTCACGAGAATAGTTTTTTTTAAATCCAGATCATTGATTGCCGACGGCTGAGATTGCGCAGAGCCGTGAATAACTATTTGCTCATACTAGTTATATCTAACGGCATAATAACCCACTTATGCTTCGATTATCTCCTAATACCTTTCCCAACAATTTGCTATCATCTACAATCGTAACAAACTAACATTTGCCATATTACTGCCTATGAAAACCAGTGGTGCTCTTATTCGGCTGGAAAAACAACCAGTAAAAAAAACTCTATCAACATCTCTTTCTCTCCGTCTCTTCTTCCAATCAGTGCTCTCTTTCAGAAATATAAAAGCCTTCTCCTGTTTCTTTTACTTTATACTTTCTGTGAATTATTTTGAGTGTCGAAAAACTACACGGTTCGTGAGTTTGATTCGCTGCACCGAAGAGAATTTGAAGGTCATTGTATCTTGGGGGAAAGAACACCATCCAACCCCGTGCAGAAGAGAGTGTATCATTCCTTAGAAGGGCACCATCACGTGCCTCGACCACCCCACTGCTATTCTTATCTTTTCTCCTTTAATATTTATTTGCCTTACTTGGTTGATCATTATTCTTGTTTAGGCATTTAGTTTCTAACAGAATTTTTCTAATCTCATAATTTTCCCAACACATAAGAGTTTCGTTTATATTAGAATCCGAGGAGACAGGACGCGATCGAGATAGATAGAGAAATTTATTGAAAATTGTGCAGAGAGTAAAAAAGAAATTTTGAAAAAGGGTAAAAGAACAAAGTTACAATCCATAATTTTTACAAGAAAAAATTCTCCGAATAATTTTTTTCACAAATTAAAAGAACTCATTGATCTCTAGTTGTTGAAAAAAAATTGAATTTTTCTAGCAAAAATTGTATTATTTTTTATACTCCATTTTGCGGACCGGACAAAATTTTTGGGATGGAGGGAATACATGATATGGTGATTCAAAGTGTTTGTTTCACAGATGTGGATTCCCTCTCCTACTTGTTCGATCAAGACAGTTACTGCAGTTGTTTTTTTTTTTGGTCACAACGATACACATCAGCGAGTTAGTTGTTAATTAGGGGGAAGAGGAGGCCACACTACTACAATGTTGTTAAAAGATGACACTTGAAAAAGTGAAAAGATGTCAATTTTTGAAAAAACTGTAATTAAAAAGATTGCAATAGATAAATAATGTCAATCATCTAAAAAACTATGATATAATATATTTATGATGTCACTTTCTAAAGTAGTGACATAACTATTCTTTTTTTTTAATGTCAGTTTCTCCTAAACTGTGATCTAATATATTTATGAGAGCTCTGTTGACGACTTCAACAACGGTGACGTACCGTAGAAGAAGATTCTTTGTTGTAGTTTAATTTTCATTGTTTTGTTAGTTTTTTCTGATTGTTTTGTGTAGATACTCCTTAATATATTATTCAATTGTGAAGTAATTGTGGTATGGACTATACTCCCCGAAGATGATGGCACAATTCAAATTGGTAAGTTGTGTGGAATCCATCTGGTTTGCAATAGTGCCAATGAATATTGAACTTTACTTGAGTGAAATAAGGTTTTCCCAGTTCCCATATACTCCATTCTTCATTTTTTGAATAAACTGCCAGTTAAGTTGAGCTTGCTAGGTTGTCCCCCATTTGTTCCTTAGTTGAATTATGAGCCGAGACAGCCAAATTATTGAGGTACTGCTTGTCTTGTTTTAATGGATTGTGCTGAAGCAAAACCTCATCTATTTGTGCTTGCACATGTCCAATTGAAATAGGGAACCAAATTTTACACTTTCTCCAGAATGGACCAAAATAGACTAACATAATTCTTTGGAAAGAGCATAGCATCCAAGAAAAAGTCGAATTCATTAATCTCATGGAATGCAGTACAATTACAACAATTTAGTCTCATTTCTTTTCTAAAGAAATGGCTGCACAACATTTTTTGTTGATCGGCAAAGAAGAATTTCATTCAAAGGGAAGGAGATTACATATTAAGATTACAGAACCATAACAATAGCCTAAAATGGGACTTATCAATGACAGGAGCTGGTGTGCTGTTAGATTGTGATGGTCATGTCCTTACTAATGCTCATTTGGTGGTGTCTCTTTTCTCTATCTGCAAGGGGGTTCGTTCGTTGAAGGACCTTAGCAATAACGAGTCTAAATTAGTGTTTAGGGCTGGGCGGGTTATGGCAAATTTTGAAGGGGCGAATCTGACAATGGCGAAGGTGTTGAAGGTAGACCTAATCAATGATACTGCATTGCTGAAAATCCCTAGGAATGTCATTAAAACAGTTAATGAACCCTTGGTATTCACTAAAGTTGTACCTGAGCCGGGTACCCCACTATTGTTAGCGGGACACCCATCCGGACTGCCTTTATCTGTCAGATTCGATCATCTTATCTCAGCATCCCGCTCCTTGAGTGATTTCAATGAAGACTTTAGGCCTACATTCCCGCAGGGTCACTTTCCTGGTCGAGATGCTAAAATGTTGGAGCTTAACACATGTACTGGGTAATGATCAACAATTGCATGTTTGTCAGAGCTGTGTTAAGGGCTTACCATACTTTGTATGGAGACGAAGAGTCCCTCTGAGGACTCGTTCAATCACAGAGGGCTTAAACACAGTAGACATTCTACAAATCACAATAGATAATGAGTTATTACAGGCTTCACAAGAACTTCATTGTCAGTTTGATACCACTAGAATCACATGCAGCAATCATCAATAAAGTAATCAGAAAGCACAATATGTAGAAGCTACATCTTCTCTTTACTACTTAGGAAGAGTATTTGCCAATAGAATAGATAGCACTTGAAATTCATCCAAACTTTACTCAAACAGAGAAGATTTAATTAGGCCCATAGGTTAGGTCCAAATCTGATGCATGGATGCATGGATGGATGGATGGATGAGTTGATGTTGATTCTCACACGACAACATGCATCATCCTTAACCTAATGTATACTGGAGTGAGTATTATATACTGGTGCATTTCTATCTATACATGGATCTTTTGCCCTATCAACTCTTACTGTTTAGAGCAAAGAGCTTATAGAGTGACGAAGGGATAAAAGTAAATAAATACAGTAAGAGTTGATAGGGCAAAATATCCAATTCCCTCCTCAGAACATCCTTTCCAGGGAAGCAGCCACCACAGATTCCGGAATCCCATAACAAGCATTGGCCCCTTGTAAGTGCATATGATGAACACCCGAATTTAGTATACCAAAGAGGCTCCCATCCTCAAGAGCCAAGGGGCCTCCGGAACACCCTGGAGTTCCCCTGACGTCTAGTTCTAGCATTTTTGTATCTTGGCCAGGAAAAATACCTTGTGGGATTGTCTGCCAAAAGTTTGTCACCATGTGTGCATTTGTCAACACATGTCCTGACTATCAAGCAAAATTCCAGTACCTCCTTTATTGCTGAGGATCATACCACCTTGGACTACAAAAAAAAAAAACCCCAAATTACATAAAAGCTTTAAGACACAATAACATTACAAAAATATAATTACTGCCTTACCGAACTGAGTCTTCAGTCGCAATGTATCGCTTACAACTCGTCCGATGACGTCTTTCTTGTACAATTTCAACATGCTAGGTAAATATTGTAGTGAAGGATGAGTTTGAAGTATTGAAAACGGAAATGGACTATCAAATGTTTCAAGAATACCACATTTATCCCACACACATACCAGGTGTTCTACAAATCACAATCACATAAAGGAATTAAAAACCAGAGAGAATAAGTTGAAGTCCCTTACTTGCTTTGACATAACAAATCCTACATTCGCCAGCCATTTCGAGTACTGGACCTCTTGGATTGTGTTTGCCTCAACAAGAAGTGCCCGACTAAGCTTTTGTACACGAATTTTATTGCTAACACCAATTGGGGGTAACTGTTCAGTTAGAGGAAAGGTCAGTCGCATTGGGATTGACCAATGAGATCATTGAGGAAGATAGCAGATGGAAACATTGATCCACATATTGTGTTTTTTCTTTTGGAATTTTTTTTTGTAGTATTTGTTGAGTATGGACGTAGCAGAATAGTACGAAATCCATGTGAGTATCCTCCAAATAGCCCCATCCTTCCCTTTTATAGCCATCTACCTCTTCAATTGACGATTAGGATTATTTTTATCCAAGGACTCTCATTCTTATTGTAGATTCCTCTTAGCAAATACCTCTCATTCCTCATGCCTCCAAAATATTCTAGAATTGTCTACACAAGTCTAGCACGTAGTAGGGTCTTCTACAATCTTTAAATATTCAAAAATCCTTTAGAACTCTCCGAACTCTCTAAGCTCCTCCACTCTAAAACATTCCTCAAAAGTCTAGATTGTTTTAGAATAGTGTGGGCTCCCGGCGCCCGGCGCGCCTTCGAAGAGTCGCCACCCGGATTTTTGAGATGGATGATTCGAGAAATCGAGAACTCGTTTGAAAAAGGGCTTTTGGTCTAGCGAAAACATCGAGACTTTGGGTCTGGGAGTCACGTTACGAATGGGGAAGGTTTTGTTGAAAAGCACCTCATCTGCCCGGTAAAAACCGGTCTTTACTAGGCGTTTTCGAAAGTGAATTTTTTTGAATATCTTTTGAAAAATGAAACTCTTTAATGAGCAAGTAGGGGGGAAGGGACATGGGAAAATATATCACATTGGTGTGTACGTGGTGCTTACTGTACATAGATGATAAGAGTATGATGTTGTGACATGAAATAACTAAATAGCAAACTATTCAGATCAAAAGCATTCTCACACAGCCTATCATAATGCCGCGCATGGCCTTATGGTATACTGTGCGGTTTAACTGTTCTGCTATCAAACTGTCATCAGTACCCATAACAACGCTCGGTGTATTGTATATCCCGTGCAATGTTCTTTAAAGATATCAGGAGATTCACAACTGCTAACTCATCTTGGAACAACACCATCTCTTCAAGCCATGAATGTAAAACAACTTTCAATGCATTCGATCACCCAAGATGATCAAGAAAACCTTGTTTAAGAAATAAAACATGGCTTGTAGATATGGTCTTGTCTTGAAAGGTACTGATGACAGTATCTTAGCAATAAAAAAAAACAGGCCTGATGAAGAATGGCCATGATCTGGACAGTTTTAACAAATAAACGGAAACTAACGAAAGGCCGCGCGCCTGTACATACTACGCCGTGCGACGCACCAGGATGCTGCACGGTGTGGTATGTCCAGTACAGAGGCTATTTTATCTTCTGGAAAATGATTTTTTAAGTTAGTTCTTAACCAAAAGGGTCAAGCCTGACTACAGAAAAGTCCCATTAGGATCAGGACAAGGCCTAGCCCAAGGAAACTTGACTTTTACCTTTGATCTCGAGCTTGGATGAAGACGGATGGTGATGGATGAGCGTGGGTTTGAACGGATGATGAAGGATGAGTGTGGGTTTGAGTGGATGTTAGGTATTTTGGTAAGTGAGATCTCAAGGTTAGTGAAAGGTTGAACTTTGAAAGTGAGGAGAAAAATGGAGTATTTTTGAGAAAGCAAATGCCTTGAGAATGTTTTTAGAACAACATTCTTAAGACTTGGAAGTGGAGAATGGATATAAAAGCAAGATGAGAGAGAGAGAAAATGATTAGGGACCAAGAGATCCCTTTCTCTTGAGTGGGGGGGGTGTATTTATAGGCAAGAACCAAGGATTTTGAATTCAAATGGTGGAGGTATTTTTTGAGCGGGCTAGAAGTGCTTTTTTTAGCTAAGCCATTTTGTAGCTGTGGCTCAGATGAGCGTGGCCGACAACTTTCTGAGCTAGTTGGAACTTTACTTAAAATGCCGTGCGGTTAACCCTATGACCGCGTTCGATGTAATGAATTCTATTACACCGTGCGATGTAGAAGTGTTCCATGCGGCGTTATAAGTTCAGTTCAGGGCTTTCGGGCTTATCTGAGCTTTTGGGTTCAATATGGGTTTTTGGGCTGGACTCGGCTTCTGGGCTGAGGGAGTCCTTCATTCAAGCTCTTAAATGTATTGTTTCCTTTATTTCATCATCGAGGCGTTTAAAGAACTTCTGAGGTCCAGATTTGGGTGTCTACAAATAGTCTAGATTATTTTCCAATATTCTAGAGAGTTCTCTAACGTTATAGAATAGGGAAGTTCATTTTGACCCCACTGTGGTTTGGCCATGTGTGAATACCCCCTCATGGTTCAAAAGTGAGCAAATAACCTACCCGTAGTTTCTAAAAATGAGCAGATACCTTTTTCTGTCCATTTTAATGCCAAGTGTGAAACACATGCGTTATAAGCGTGTGAGGCGTTGATATATATATATATATAGAGAGAGAGAGAGAGATAGAGAGATAGATAGATTTTGGACCATTTTTGCTCCAAATGTCTATCAAAACCCACATACTCTATCTTCTACGCTCACAGACCAAATTCTATCCCCCCCTCTCTCTCTCCATCACGATCTTGCCGCAATGGCAGGTTCATCTCACAGTAGCAAAAGTGGTTGGGACTTCGAGAAGTGGACTTGAAGATTGTAGACTTGAAGAAGGCATCAAAAGACAAACTTTACTAGGTTTGTGAGAAATGGCCCCACGATTGCGAGTTCTGGGCTTGGTTTTCCCTCGCCACTAGTCGCAACCTCGCCACTCCGATTCCCTTCCCTCGCCGCATTGTTGGAGCGCAAGACATTGGCCAACAAATCGTTTCCACTCGAATGGAAGAGGATTTTTCAATTAATTTCTCTCTGTCTCCAACGGTTGCTCTCTGTTCTTCATATCCGAGCCTAACAATTCTTGTTGGGATGATCTTTGATGGCCAATTGGTTATATAGTGGCTGGGGAATCAGTGACAAGAGTACTTAATCTTCACAAAAGCTAATCTTTACAAAAGCTATATCAGTGCAAAAATCAGCTTCCAACAGTTGCTCTCTGTCCTTCATATCCATGCCATCTTGTTGGGGTGATCTCTTACATGCAATACCCACGTTTGTTCTTACTAGAGAATCAAGTTGGTGGTGATTCTAGTCTGCTTCTTCGATTTCCTACTAGAGATCGTCATTGCGGCAGTAGCAGTCTTGTTATGACTGGAGATACGATCTACCGAATGATGATGGGCAGGGCTTCTAATGGTGTCTGTTGGTCTTTTGTTGGTCTAGCTATCTATCACCGGTCGTAAGCTTTCGGGAACTGTTAGGTCATATAATAATGTGGATGTTTGTTGTGTTTTGGGGGAATGTTGGCCGTGAGGGTAGTTCTGACTTGTATTTTTCTTTGTCGATATATACTGCTTGTATTACTTTGTAAATGAGGAACTGACTTATCATTCTGTCGGTGGCAAGTTATCGGAGGTATTCTCGGAAACTATTGTAACTTCTGCTAATTGCTTTAAACTTCTCAAAGGCACTGAATTCGAGGTGACGATTGGTAGTTAAAACTCTTATATTTGTTTTCTTTTACTTCAATTTTCTATTGAAATTACCAATTCCAACTCATTTGGCCGATGATAGGAAGGGGAGCCAGTTCTCATCATATCTCATCATTTTTGGTAAGAAGGATAGAAACTCTTGAATTAATATTGATTTAAAAGTTGATTTGCCCTTAGGCTTCCGATCTTATTTATTACTACTAGCTAAAGGATAAAGATAGACCCAACCTTTGACCTTTCCAACGCATGACTCTTAAACTTCCAACAAATACCTTTAGACTCCTAAGAATCAATATAAAGAACTTAACGAAATGACCCTTCAATACTTAATGCAAACTACCAGCCTTGGAACTTCGAAAGACATATTGTATAACTTATTACTAATTCTTTGACTTTCTCTTTGACAGCTTGTGACTCTCCAATTGCTCCATGAATGCTTCAGTCACTTGTACTACATCACTATATGTTCTGAGATGCATGTTTGATTTGATTGCAGATTAGTGTCTGGCTTTTGCACAATGGAGCTATTCATAAGGGTGTCTTTGTCACGTCCTCCATTTTCAACATAAATAATAAAGGAGTTTCATAAATAAATACCTCCCAATAGTCCGTTCGATACCCAAAAGATCATTAATTTCCCATAATCATACTCCAAGTCCAAAGAGTTCAAAATATTACATTCTTCGGCACAACGGCCCCAAATCGAAATAAACATCAATTGTCAAGAGAGTTTAACGTTTACAAAATATCCCGTAGTCAATTGGATTATCACATAAGTTACAAATACATTTTCAAAAGGAATTTACAAAGATGCCTAAGTAACTCTACAATGTTAGCTTTCAAAAGATGTATCCATAGTCCAAGCACTCCAACCATGCTCGCTACTATCCAGAGTTAGTACCTGAAAAGAAATAAGGCTTGAGCTACACTAGCCCAGTAGGAATCCTACACAAACAATGTATGCAAGAGAAATGCGAGAATGATGATACGACAAGAACAAAAGATAGCCCAAGCAATAGACAATCGATAAGATTCAACAGTCCAACAAGTAAGTCATAAGATTTATAACGCAACTCAACCTTCAACCATATCCACTTCTCACATGTCCAAACCGTCTCGCGTCATGTGTCATGAGCCGAAGCTCCTGCCGGGCTATTCATGGGACCCCGATATCCCCTGCCAAGCACCCACCTTGTAGGTTAGGCCTTGAATATACAATACGAGCATTAGCTCCTGCCAGGCTATTTTTGGGACCTTGATATCCCCTGCCAGGCACCCACCCATCGATGGGCCCCGAGTGTTCACGCGTTGTGTCAACAAGGTTTCACGTGTCTCAAATTCCCATACCGTTTCATTTCAATTCAAGTTCATACGATAATCGAGCCCAATTTCTTCAAACGAGGGTAAGGAAATACCAAGAATGCACAACGGGCTCAACAAAGGTGATCAACAAAGATTAGGAGTGATTTCGAAGTGTTTAGAATGGGTTAACAGTGATTGGGGGTCAAAACAATGTGTTTCGGAGCAAAACAGTGGAATCTGGAATTAAGCTCACTGTATCGATACAGAGAAAATCTGTATCGATACCAATTAACTACGAAGTTGTCTAGCTTGTGGGGTATCGATACGGTCTTAGAGCCGTATCGATACGGAGAGCTTTCGAGTAGACTTTCTGCATATTTTCTGGGTTTCGACATTACCAACAACTACAACAACAACAAGCACGGATTCATGGAAAGAAAACACATCTCTAACATATATTGAGAGGTAGAATCCCTACCTCGAGGTCGAAGCACAAAACCCAAGAAGCTACGAGCCCTAGCTCTCCGAAAACCTTGATTTGAACGGGATACGACTTCCCCGAGCTCAAACCAACGGGGTACGGACCACAATACACGCAAAGGGTGAAGGATTGAAGGTTGTTTTGGTGAGTTTTAAGTGAAATTTGGTGAGGGAGCAAGAGAGAGAGAGAGGGAGAGAGATAGGCGTAGGAGAGAGGGAGAGCCGGTGTGTGGAGAGGAGAGAAAATGATTCTCTACACACTCACCCTCCTATTCATACCCACAAAATCACATATCACACATTGCATCCTTCTATAATCAATTCTTTCATTTTAACCTCAAATCACATAAATGTCATTCTTTCGTTTTCGTTTCGAATAATCATGCATTTGTAAAGGATTATCATTCGATAAAATAAATACAGGTCTCTACAGTCTTGTTGGAAGTTGATTTTTGCTCTGATATAGCTTTTTGTAAAGATTAAGGCTCCGTTTGTTTCGATGCAAAATGTTTTACAATGTAAAATATTTTCCATGTAAAATATTTTTTCAGAAAACAAACTTCAAACTTTTATTTTTCGGTGTTTGGTTGGTACTTGAAAATATTTTCAGAAAT